>JAQNBH010000016.1:52624074-52905322 GCA_028752905.1 Cladorhizidae sp. MBARI D1340-BT2 | reverse complement strand
TATAATAGAGAGTACACTGGACATGTGCAGGTCTGAGTATTATATAATAGAGAGTACACTGGGCATGTGCAGGTCTGAGTATTATATAATAGAGAGTACACTGGCATGTGCAGGTCTGAGTATTATATAATAGAGAGTACACTGGGCATGTGCAGGTCTGAGTATTATATAATAGAGAGTACACTGGGCATGTGCAGGTCTGAGTATTATATAATAGAGAGTACACTGGGCATGTGCAGGCCTGAGTATTATATAATAGAGAGTACACTGGGCATGTGCAGGTCTGAGTATTATATAATAGAGAGTACACTGGGCATGTGCAGGCCTGAGTATTATATAATAGAGAGTACACTGGGCATGTGCAGGTCTGAGTATTATATAATAGAGAGTACACTGGGCATGTGCAGGCCTGAGTATTATATAATAGAGAGTACACTGGGCATGTGCAGGTCTGAGTATTATATAATAGAGAGTACACTGGGCATGTGCAGGCCTGAGTATTATATAATAGAGAGTACACTGGGCATGTGCAGGCCTGAGTATTATATAATAGAGAGTACACTGGGCATGTGCAGGTCTGAGTATTATATAATAGAGAGTACACTGGGCATGTGCAGGTCTGAGTATTATATAATAGAGAGTACACTGGGCATGTGCAGGCCTGAGTATTATATAATAGAGAGTACACTGGGCATGTGCAGGTCCTGAGTATTATATAATAGAGAGTACACTTGGCATGTGCAGGCCTGAGTATTATATAATAGAGAGTACACTGGGCATGTGCAGGTCTGAGTATTATATAATAGAGAGTACACTGGGCATGTGCAGGTCTGAGTATTATATAATAGAGAGTACACTGGGCATGTGCAGGTCTGAGTATTATATAATAGAGAGTACACTGGGCATGTGCAGGTCCTGAGTATTATATAATAGAGAGTACACTGGGCATGTGCAGGTCTGAGTATTATATAATAGAGAGTACACTGGGCATGTGCAGGCCTGAGTATTATATAATAGAGAGTACACTGGGCATGTGCAGGTCTGAGTATTATATAATAGAGAGTACACTGGGCATGTGCAGGCCTGAGTATTATATAATAGAGAGTACACTGGGCATGTGCAGGTCTGAGTATTATATAATAGAGAGTACACTGGGCATGTGCAGGCCTGAGTATTATATAATAGAGAGTACACTGGGCATGTGCAGGTCTGAGTATTATATAATAGAGAGTACACTGGGCATGTGCAGGCCTGAGTATTATATAATAGAGAGTACACTGGGCATGTGCAGGTCTGAGTATTATATAATAGAGAGTACACTGGGCATGTGCAGGCCTGAGTATTATATAATAGAGAGTACACTGGGCATGTGCAGGCCTGAGTATTATATAATAGAGAGTACACTGGGCATGTGCAGGCCTGAGTATTATATAATAGAGAGTACACTGGACATGTGCAGGTCTGAGTATTATATAATAGAGAGTACACTGGGCATGTGCAGGTCTGAGTATTATATAATAGAGAGTACACTGGGCATGTGCAGGTCTGAGTATTATATAATAGAGAGTACACTGGGCATGTGCAGGTCTGAGTATTATATAATAGAGAGTACACTGGGCATGTGCAGGTCTGAGTATTATATAATAGAGAGTACACTGGGCATGTGCAGGCCTGAGTATTATATAATAGAGAGTACACTGGGCATGTGCAGGTCTGAGTATTATATAATAGAGAGTACACTGGGCATGTGCAGGTCTGAGTATTATATAATAGAGAGTACACTGGGCATGTCAGGCCTGAGTATTATATAATAGAGAGTACACTGGGCATGTGCAGGTCTGAGTATTATATAATAGAGAGTACACTGGGCATGTGCAGGTCTGAGTATTATATAATAGAGAGTACACTGGGCATGTGCAGGTCTGAGTATTATATAATAGAGAGTACACTGGGCATGTGCAGGCCTGAGTATTATATAATAGAGAGTACACTGGGCATGTGCAGGTCTGAGTATTATATAATAGAGAGTACACTGGGCATGTGCAGGTCTGAGTATTATATAATAGAGAGTACACTGGGCATGTGCAGGCCTGAGTATTATATAATAGAGAGTACACTGGGCATGTGCAGCCTGAGTATTATATAATAGAGAGTACACTGGGCATGTGCAGGTCTGAGTATTATATAATAGAGAGTACACTGGGCATGTGCAGGTCTGAGTATTATATAATAGAGAGTACACTGGGCATGTGCAGGTCTGAGTATTATATAATAGAGAGTACACTGGGCATGTGCAGGTCTGAGTATTATATAATAGAGAGTACACTGGGCATGTGCAGGTCTGAGTATTATATAATAGAGAGTACACTGGGCATGTGCAGGTCTGAGTATTATATAATAGAGAGTACACTGGGCATGTGCAGGTCTGAGTATTATATAATAGAGAGTACACTGGGCATGTGCAGGCCTGAGTATTATATAATAGAGAGTACACTGGGCATGTGCAGGCCTGAGTATTATATAATAGAGAGTACACTGGGCATGTGCAGGTCTGAGTATTATATAATAGAGAGTACACTGGGCATGTGCAGGTCTGAGTATTATATAATAGAGAGTACACTGGGCATGTGCAGGTCTGAGTATTATATAATAGAGAGTACACTGGGCATGTGCAGGCCTGAGTATTATATAATAGAGAGTACACTGGGCATGTGCAGGTCTGAGTATTATATAATAGAGAGTACACTGGGCATGTGCAGGCCTGAGTATTATATAATAGAGAGTACACTGGGCATGTGCAGGTCTGAGTATTATATAATAGAGAGTACACTGGGCATGTGCAGGCCTGAGTATTATATAATAGAGAGTACACTGGGCATGTGCAGGTCTGAGTATTATATAATAGAGAGTACACTGGGCATGTGCAGGTCTGAGTATTATATAATAGAGAGTACACTGGGCATGTGCAGGTCTGAGTATTATATAATAGAGAGTACACTGGGTATGTGCAGGTCTGAGTATTATATAATAGAGAGTACACTGGGCATGTGCAGGTCTGAGTATTATATAATAGAGAGTACACTGGACATGTGCAGGTCTGAGTATTATATAATAGAGAGTACACTGGGCATGTGCAGGCCTGAGTATTATATAATAGAGAGTACACTGGGCATGTGCAGGCCTGAGTATTATATAATAGAGAGTACACTGGACATGTGCAGGTCTGAGTATTATATAATAGAGAGTACACTGGGCATGTGCAGGTCTGAGTATTATATAATAGAGAGTACACTGGGATGTGCAGGTCTGAGTATTATATAATAGAGAGTACACTGGGCATGTGCAGGTCTGAGTATTATATAATAGAGAGTACACTGGGCATGTGCAGGTCTGAGTATTATATAATAGAGAGTACACTGGGCATGTGCAGGCCTGAGTATTATATAATAGAGAGTACACTGGGCATGTGCAGGCCTGAGTATTATATAATAGAGAGTACACTGGGCATGTGCAGGTCTGAGTATTATATAATAGAGAGTACACTGGGCATGTGCAGGCCTGAGTATTATATAATAGAGAGTACACTGGGCATGTGCAGGCCTGAGTATTATATAATAGAGAGTACACTGGGCATGTGCAGGCCTGAGTATTATATAATAGAGAGTACACTGGGCATGTGCAGGTCTGAGTATTATATAATAGAGAGTACACTGGGCATGTGCAGGCCTGAGTATTATATAATAGAGAGTACACTGGATGTGCAGGTCTGAGTATTATATAATAGAGAGTACACTGGGCATGTGCAGGCCTGAGTATTATATAATAGAGAGTACACTGGGCATGTGCAGGTCTGAGTATTATATAATAGAGAGTACACTGGGCATGTGCAGGCCTGAGTATTATATAATAGAGAGTACACTGGGCATGTGCAGGCCTGAGTATTATATAATAGAGAGTACACTGGGCATGTGCAGGTCTGAGTATTATATAATAGAGAGTACACTGGACATGTGCAGGTCTGAGTATTATATAATAGAGAGTACACTGGGCATGTGCAGGCCTGAGTATTATATAATAGAGAGTACACTGGACATGTGCAGGTCTGAGTATTATATAATAGAGAGTACACTGGGCATGTGCAGGCCTGAGTATTATATAATAGAGAGTACACTGGGCATGTGCAGGCCTGAGTATTATATAATAGAGAGTACACTGGGCATGTGCAGGTCTGAGTATTATATAATAGAGAGTACACTGGGCATGTGCAGGTCTGAGTACTATATAATAGAGAGTACACTGGGCATGTGCAGGTCTGAGTATTATATAATAGAGAGTACACTGGACATGTGCAGGTCTGAGTATTATATAATAGAGAGTACACTGGGCATGTGCAGGCCTGAGTATTATATAATAGAGAGTACACTGGACATGTGCAGGCCTGAGTATTATATAATAGAGAGTACACTGGGCATGTGCAGGTCTGAGTATTATATAATAGAGAGTACACTGGGCATGTGCAGGCCTGAGTATTATATAATAGAGAGTACACTGGGCATGTGCAGGTCTGAGTATTATATAATAGAGAGTACACTGGGCATGTGCAGGTCTGAGTATTATATAATAGAGAGTACACTGGGACATGTGCAGGTCTGAGTATTATATAATAGAGAGTACACTGGGCATGTGCAGGTCTGAGTATTATATAATAGAGAGTACACTGGACATGTGCAGGTCTGAGTATTATATAATAGAGAGTACACTGGGCATGTGCAGGTCTGAGTATTATATAATAGAGAGTACACTGGGCATGTGCAGGTCTGAGTATTATATAATAGAGAGTACACTGGGCATGTGCAGGTCTGAGTATTATATAATAGAGAGTACACTGGGCATGTGCAGGCCTGAGTATTATATAATAGAGAGTACACTGGGCATGTGCAGGTCTGAGTATTATATAATAGAGAGTACACTGGGCATGTGCAGGCCTGAGTATTATATAATAGAGAGTACACTGGGCATGTGCAGGTCTGAGTATTATATAATAGAGAGTACACTGGGCATGTGCAGGCCTGAGTATTATATAATAGAGAGTACACTGGGCATGTGCAGGCCTGAGTATTATATAATAGAGAGTACACTGGGCATGTGCAGGTCTGAGTATTATATAATAGAGAGTACACTGGGCATGTGCAGGTCTGAGTATTATATAATAGAGAGTACACTGGGCATGTGCAGGTCTGAGTATTATATAATAGAGAGCACACTGGGCATGTGCAGGCCTGAGTATTATATAATAGAGAGTACACTGGGCATGTGCAGGTCTGAGTATTATATAATAGAGAGTACACTGGGCATGTGCAGGTCTGAGTATTATATAATAGAGAGTACACTGGGCATGTGCAGGCATAAGTATTATATAATAGAGAGTACACTGGGCATGTGCAGGTCTGAGTATTATATAATAGAGAGTACACTGGGCATGTGCAGGTCTGAGTATTATATAATAGAGAGTACACTGGGCATGTGCAGGTCTGAGTATTATATAATAGAGAGTACACTGGGCATGTGCAGGTCTGAGTATTATATAATAGAGAGTACACTGGGCATGTGCAGGTCTGAGTATTATATAATAGAGAGTACACTGGGCATGTGCAGGTCTGAGTATTATATAATAGAGAGTACACTGGGCATGTGCAGGTCTGAGTATTATATAATAGAGAGTACACTGGGCATGTGCAGGCCTGAGTATTATATAATAGAGAGTACACTGGGCATGTGCAGGCCTGAGTATTATATAATAGAGAGTACACTGGGCATGTGCAGGTCTGAGTATTATATAATAGAGAGTACACTGGGCATGTGCAGGCCTGAGTATTATATAATAGAGAGTACACTGGGCATGTGCAGGCCTGAGTATTATATAATAGAGAGTACACTGGGCATGTGCAGGTCTGAGTATTATATAATAGAGAGTACACTGGGTATGTGCAGGTCTGAGTATTATATAATAGAGAGTACACTGGGCATGTGCAGGTCTGAGTATTATATAATAGAGAGTACACTGGGCATGTGCAGGCCTGAGTATTATATAATAGAGAGTACACTGGGCATGTGCAGGTCTGAGTATTATATAATAGAGAGTACACTGGGCATGTGCAGGTCTGAGTATTATATAATAGAGAGTACACTGGGCATGTGCAGGCCTGAGTATTATATAATAGAGAGTACACTGGGCATGTGTAGGCCTGAGTATTATATAATAGAGAGTACACTGGGCATGTGCAGGCCTGAGTATTATATAATAGAGAGTACACTGGGCATGTGCAGGCCTGAGTATTATATAATAGAGAGTACACTGGGCATGTGCAGGTCTGAGTATTATATAATAGAGAGTACACTGGGCATGTGCAGGTCTGAGTATTATATAATAGAGAGTACACTGGGCATGTGCAGGTCTGAGTATTATATAATAGAGAGTACACTGGGCATGTGCAGGCCTGAGTATTATATAATAGAGAGTACACTGGGCATGTGCAGGCCTGAGTATTATATAATAGAGAGTACACTGGGCATGTGCAGGTCTGAGTATTATATAATAGAGAGTACACTGGGCATGTGCAGGTCTGAGTATTATATAATAGAGAGTACACTGGGCATGTGCAGGTCTGAGTATTATATAATAGAGAGTACACTGGGCATGTGCAGGCCTGAGTATTATATAATAGAGAGTACACTGGGCATGTGCAGGCCTGAGTATTATATAATAGAGAGTACACTGGGCATGTGCAGGCCTGAGTATTATATAATAGAGAGTACACTGGGCATGTGCAGGTCTGAGTATTATATAATAGAGAGTACACTGGGCATGTGCAGGCCTGAGTATTATATAATAGAGAGTACACTGGGCATGTGCAGGCCTGAGTATTATATAATAGAGAGTACACTGGGCATGTGCAGGTCTGAGTATTATATAATAGAGAGTACACTGGGCATGTGCAGGTCTGAGTATTATATAATAGAGAGTACACTGGGCATGTACAGGCCTGAGTATTATATAATAGAGAGCACACTGGGCATGTGCAGGTCTGAGTATTATATAATAGAGAGTACACTGGGCATGTGCAGGCCTGAGTATTATATAATAGAGAGTACACTGGGCATGTGCAGGTCTGAGTATTATATAATAGAGAGTACACTGGGCATGTGCAGGTCTGAGATTATATAATAGAGAGTACACTGGGCATGTGCAGGTCTGAGTATTATATAATAGAGAGTACACTGGGCATGTGCAGGCCTGAGTATTATATAATAGAGAGTACACTGGGCATGTGCAGGTCTGAGTATTATATAATAGAGAGTACACTGGACATGTGCAGGTCTGAGTATTATATAATAGAGAGTACACTGGGCATGTGCAGGTCTGAGTATTATATAATAGAGAGTACACTGGACATGTGCAGGCCTGAGTATTATATAATAGAGAGTACACTGGGCATGTGCAGGCCTGAGTATTATATAATAGAGAGTACACTGGACATGTGCAGGCCTGAGTATTATATAATAGAGAGTACACTGGACATGTGCAGGCCTGAGTATTATATAATAGAGAGTACACTGGGCATGTGCAGGTCTGAGTATTATATAATAGAGAGTACACTGGGCATGTGCAGGCCTGAGTATTATATAATAGAGAGTACACTGGGCATGTGCAGGCCTGAGTATTATATAATAGAGAGTACACTGGGCATGTGCAGGCCTGAGTATTATATAATAGAGAGTACACTGGGCATGTGCAGGCCTGAGTATTATATAATAGAGAGTACACTGGGCATGTGCAGGTCTGAGTATTATATAATAGAGAGTACACTGGGCATGTGCAGGTCTGAGTATTATATAATAGAGAGTACACTGGGCATGTGCAGGCCTGAGTATTATATAATAGAGAGTACACTGGGCATGTGCAGGTCTGAGTATTATATAATAGAGAGTACACTGGGCATGTGCAGGTCTGAGTATTATATAATAGAGAGTACACTGGGCATGTGCAGGCCTGAGTATTATATAATAGAGAGTACACTGGGCATGTGCAGGCCTGAGTATTATATAATAGAGAGTACACTGGGGATGTGCAGGTCTGAGTATTATATAATAGAGAGTACACTGGGCATGTGCAGGCCTGAGTATTATATAATAGAGAGTACACTGGGCATGTGCAGGTCTGAGTATTATATAATAGAGAGTACACTGGGCATGTGCAGGTCTGAGTATTATATAATAGAGAGTACACTGGGCATGTGCAGGCCTGAGTATTATATAATAGAGAGTACACTGGGCATGTGCAGGCCTGAGTATTATATAATAGAGAGTACACTGGGCATGTGCAGGTCTGAGTATTATATAATAGAGAGTACACTGGGCATGTGCAGGTCTGAGTATTATATAATAGAGAGTACACTGGGCATGTGCAGGCCTGAGTATTATATAATAGAGAGTACACTGGACATGTGCAGGCCTGAGTATTATATAATAGAGAGTACACTGGGCATGTGCAGGCCTGAGTATTATATAATAGAGAGTACACTGGGCATGTGCAGGTCTGAGTATTATATAATAGAGAGTACACTGGGCATGTGCAGGCCTGAGTATTATATAATAGAGAGTACACTGGACATGTGCAGGCCTGAGTATTATATAATAGAGAGTACACTGGGCATGTGCAGGCCTGAGTATTATATAATAGAGAGTACACTGGACATGTGCAGGCCTGAGTATTATATAATAGAGAGTACACTGGGCATGTGCAGGCCTGAGTATTATATAATAGAGAGTACACTGGGCATGTGCAGGTCTGAGTATTATATAATAGAGAGTACACTGGGCATGTGCAGGTCTGAGTATTATATAATAGAGAGTACACTGGACATGTGCAGGCCTGAGTATTATATAATAGAGAGTACACTGGGCATGTGCAGGCCTGAGTATTATATAATAGAGAGTACACTGGGTGCAGGTCTGAGTATTATATAATAGAGAGTACACTGGGCATGTGCAGGCCTGAGTATTATATAATAGAGAGTACACTGGACATGTGCAGGCCTGAGTATTATATAATAGAGAGTACACTGGGCATGTGCAGGCCTGATGATTATATAATAGAGAGTACACTGGGCATGTGCAGGTCTGAGTATTATATAATAGAGAGTACACTGGACATGTGCAGGTCTGAGTATTATATAATAGAGAGTACACTGGACATGTGCAGGTCTGAGTATTATATAATAGAGAGTACACTGGGCATGTGCAGGTCTGAGTATTATATAATAGAGAGTACACTGGACATGTGCAGGTCTGAGTATTATATAATAGAGAGTACACTGGACATGTGCAGGTCTGAGTATTATATAATAGAGAGTACACTGGGCATGTGCAGGTCTGAGTATTATATAATAGAGAGTACACTGGGCATGTGCAGGCCTGAGTATTATATAATAGAGAGTACACTGGGCATGTGCAGGTCTGAGTATTATATAATAGAGAGTACACTGGGCATGTGCAGGCCTGAGTATTATATAATAGAGAGTACACTGGGCATGTGCAGGTCTGAGTATTATATAATAGAGAGTACACTGGGTATGTGCAGGCCTGAGTATTATATAATAGAGAGTACACTGGGCATGTGCAGGTCTGAGTATTATATAATAGAGAGTACACTGGGCATGTGCAGGCCTGAGTATTATATAATAGAGAGTACACTGGGCATGTGCAGGCCTGAGTATTATATAATAGAGAGTACACTGGGCATGTGCAGGTCTGAGTATTATATAATAGAGAGTACACTGGGCATGTGCAGGTCTGAGTATTATATAATAGAGAGTACACTGGGCATGTGCAGGCCTGAGTATTATATAATAGAGAGTACACTGGGCATGTGCAGGCCTGAGTATTATATAATAGAGAGTACACTTGGCATGTGCAGGCCTGAGTATTATATAATAGAGAGTACACTGGGCATGTGCAGGTCTGAGTATTATATAATAGAGAGTACACTGGGCATGTGTAGGTCTGAGTATTATATAATAGAGAGTACACTGGGCATGTGCAGGTCTGAGTATTATATAATAGAGAGTACACTGGGCATGTGCAGGTCTGAGTATTATATAATAGAGAGTACACTGGGCATGTGCAGGCCTGAGTATTATATAATAGAGAGTACACTGGGCATGTGCAGGCCTGAGTATTATATAATAGAGAGTACACTGGGCATGTGCAGGTCTGAGTATTATATAATAGAGAGTACACTGGGCATGTGCAGGCCTGAGTATTATATAATAGAGAGTACACTGGGCATGTGCAGGTCTGAGTATTATATAATAGAGAGTACACTGGACATGTGCAGGCCTGAGTATTATATAATAGAGAGTACACTGGGCATGTGCAGGTCTGAGTATTATATAATAGAGAGTACACTGGGCATGTGCAGGCCTGAGTATTATATAATAGAGAGTACACTGGGCATGTGCAGGTCTGAGTATTATATAATAGAGAGTACACTGGGCATGTGCAGGCCTGAGTATTATATAATAGAGAGTACACTGGGCATGTGCAGGCCTGAGTATTATATAATAGAGAGTACACTGGGCATGTGCAGGCCTGAGTATTATATAATAGAGAGTACACTGGACATGTGCAGGTCTGAGTATTATATAATAGAGAGTACACTGGGCATGTGCAGGTCTGAGTATTATATAATAGAGAGTACACTGGGGATGTGCAGGTCTGAGTATTATATAATAGAGAGTACACTGGGCATGTGCAGGTCTGAGTATTATATAATAGAGAGTACACTGGGCATGTGCAGGTCTGAGTATTATATAATAGAGAGTACACTGGGCATGTGCAGGCCTGAGTATTATATAATAGAGAGTACACTGGGCATGTGCAGGTCTGAGTATTATATAATAGAGAGTACACTGGGCATGTGCAGGTCTGAGTATTATATAATAGAGAGTACACTGGGCATGTTCAGGCCTGAGTATTATATAATAGAGAGTACACTGGGCATGTGCAGGTCTGAGTATTATATAATAGAGAGTACACTGGGCATGTGCAGGTCTGAGTATTATATAATAGAGAGTACACTGGGCACGTGCAGGTCTGAGTATTATATAATAGAGAGTACACTGGGCATGTGCAGGTCTGAGTATTATATAATAGAGAGTACACTGGGCATGTGCAGGTCTGAGTATTATATAATAGAGAGTACATTGGGCATGTGCAGGCCTGAGTATTATATAATAGAGAGTACACTGGGCATGTGCAGGTCTGAGTATTATATAATAGAGAGTACACTGGGCATGTGCAGGTCTGAGTATTATATAATAGAGAGTACACTGGGCATGTGCAGGTCTGAGTATTATATAATAGAGAGTACACTGGGCATGTGCAGGTCTGAGTATTATATAATAGAGAGTACACTGGGCATGTGCAGGCCTGAGTATTATATAATAGAGAGTACACTGGGCATGTGCAGGTCTGAGTATTATATAATAGAGAGTACACTGGGCATGTGCAGGTCTGAGTATTATATAATAGAGAGTACACTGGGCATGTGCAGGCCTGAGTATTATATAATAGAGAGTACACTGGGCATGTGCAGGTCTGAGTATTATATAATAGAGAGTACACTGGGCATGTGCAGGTCTGAGTATTATATAATAGAGAGTACACTGGGCATGTGCAGGCCTGAGTATTATATAATAGAGAGCACACTGGGCATGTGCAGGTCTGAGTATTATATAATAGAGAGTACACTGAGGTCTGAGTATTATATAATAGAGAGTACACTGGGCATGTGCAGGCCTGAGTATTATATAATAGAGAGTACACTGGGCATGTGCAGGTCTGAGTATTATATAATAGAGAGTACACTGGACATGTGCAGGTCTGAGTATTATATAATAGAGAGTACACTGGGCATGTGCAGGCCTGAGTATTATATAATAGAGAGTACACTGGGCATGTGCAGGCCTGAGTATTATATAATAGAGAGTACACTGGGCATGTGCAGGTCTGAGTATTATATAATAGAGAGTACACTGGGCATGTGCAGGTCTGAGTATTATATAATAGAGAGTACACTGGGCATGTGCAGGTCTGAGTATTATATAATAGAGAGCACACTGGGCATGTGCAGGTCTGAGTATTATATAATAGAGAGTACACTTGGCATGTGCAGGTCTGAGTATTATATAATAGAGAGTACACTGGGCATGTGCAGGCCTGAGTATTATATAATAGAGAGTACACTGGGCATGTGCAGGTCTGAGTATTATATAATAGAGAGTACACTGGGCATGTGCAGGCCTGAGTATTATATAATAGAGAGCACACTGGGCATGTGCAGGTCTGAGTATTATATAATAGAGAGTACACTGGGCATGTGCAGGCCTGAGTATTATATAATAGAGAGTACACTGGGCATGTGCAGGCCTGAGTATTATATAATAGAGAGTACACTGGGCATGTGCAGGCCTGAGTATTATATAATAGAGAGTACACTGGGCATGTGCAGGTCTGAGTATTATATAATAGAGAGTACACTGGGCATGTGCAGGCCTGAGTATTATATAATAGAGAGTACACTGGGCATGTGCAGGTCTGAGTATTATATAATAGAGAGTACACTGGGCATGTGCAGGCCTGAGTATTATATAATAGAGAGCACACTGGGCATGTGCAGGTCTGAGTATTATATAATAGAGAGTACACTGGGCATGTGCAGGCCTGAGTATTATATAATAGAGAGCACACTGGGCATGTGCAGGTCTGAGTATTATATAATAGAGAGTACACTGGGCATGTGCAGGCCTGAGTATTATATAATAGAGAGCACACTGGGCATGTGCAGGTCTGAGTATTATATAATAGAGAGTACACTGGGCATGTGCAGGTCTGAGTATTATATAATAGAGAGTACACTGGGCATGTGCAGGCCTGAGTATTATATAATAGAGAGTACACTGGGCATGTGCAGGTCTGAGTATTATATAATAGAGAGTACACTGGGCATGTGCAGGCCTGAGTATTATATAATAGAGAGTACACTGGGCATGTGCAGGTCTGAGTATTATATAATAGAGAGTACACTGGGTATGTGTAGGCCTGAGTATTATATAATAGAGAGTACACTGGGCATGTGCAGGCCTGAGTATTATATAATAGAGAGTACACTGGGCATGTGCAGGTCTGAGTATTATATAATAGAGAGTACACTGGGCATGTGCAGGCCTGAGTATTATATAATAGAGAGTACACTGGGCACGTGCAGGCCTGAGTATTATATAATAGAGAGTACACTGGGCATGGGCAGGTCTGAGTATTATATAATAGAGAGTACACTGGGCATGTGCAGGTCTGAGTATTATATATTAGAGAGTACACTGGGCATGTGCAGGCCTGAGTATTATATAATAGAGAGTACACTGGGCATGTGCAGGTCTGAGTATTATATAATAGAGAGTACACTGGGCATGTGCAGGTCTGAGTATTATATAATAGAGAGTACACTGGGCATGTGCAGGTCTGAGTATTATATAATAGAGAGTACACTGGGCATGTGCAGGTCTGAGTATTATATAATAGAGAGTACACTGGGCATGGGCAGGTCTGAGTATTATATAATAGAGAGTACACTGGGCATGTGCAGGTCTGAGTATTATATATAGAGAGTACACTGGGCATATGCAGGCCTGAGTATTATATAATAGAGAGTACACTGGGCATGTGCAAGCCTGAGTATTATATAATAGAGAGTACACTGGGCATGTGCAGGCCTGAGTATTATATAATAGAGAGTACACTGGGCACGTGCAGGTCTGAGTATTATATAATAGAGAGTACACTGGGCATGTGCAGGTCTGAGTATTATATAATAGAGAGTATACTGGGCATGTGCAGGTCTGAGTATTATATAATAGAGAGTACACTGGGCATGTGCAGGCCTGAGTATTATATAATAGAGAGTACACTGGGCATGTGCAGGCCTGAGTATTATATAATAGAGAGTACACTGGGCATGTGCAGGTCTGAGTATTATATAATAGAGAGTACACTGGGGCATGTGCAGGTCTGAGTATTATATAATAGAGAGTACACTGGGCATGTGCAGGTCTGAGTATTATATAATAGAGAGTACACTGGGCATGTGCAGGTCTGAGTATTATATAATAGAGAGTACACTGGGCATGTGCAGGCCTGAGTATTATATAATAGAGAGTACACTGGGCATGTGCAGGCCTGAGTATTATATAATAGAGAGTACACTGGGCATGTGCAGGCCTGAGTATTATATAATAGAGAGCACACTGGGCATGTGCAGGTCTGAGTATTATATAATAGAGAGTACACTGGGCATGTGCAGGCCTGAGTATTATATAATAGAGAGTACACTGGGCATGTGCAGGTCTGAGTATTATATAATAGAGAGTACACTGGACATGTGCAGGCCTGAGTATTATATAATAGAGAGTACACTGGGCATGTGCAGGCCTGAGTATTATATAATAGAGAGTACACTGGGCATGTGCAGGTCTGAGTATTATATAATAGAGAGTACACTGGGCATGTGCAGGTCTGAGTATTATATAATAGAGAGTACACTGGGCATGTGCAGGTCTGAGTATTATATAATAGAGAGTACACTGGACACGTGCAGGTCTGAGTATTATATAATAGAGAGTACACTGGGCATGTGCAGGTCTGAGTATTATATAATAGAGAGTACACTGGGCATGTGCAGGTCTGAGTATTATATAATAGAGAGTACACTGGGCATGTGCAGGTCTGAGTATTATATAATAGAGAGTACACTGGGCATGTGCAGGTCTGAGTATTATATAATAGAGAGTACACTGGGCATGTGCAGGTCTGAGTATTATATAATAGAGAGTACACTGGGCATGTGCAGGCCTGAGTATTATATAATAGAGAGTACACTGGGCATGTGCAGGTCTGAGTATTATATAATAGAGAGTACACTGGGCATGTGCAGGCCTGAGTATTATATAATAGAGAGTACACTGGGCATGTGCAGGCCTGAGTATTATATAATAGAGAGTACACTGGGCATGTGCAGGCCTGAGTATTATATAATAGAGAGTACACTGGGCATGTGCAGGTCTGAGTATTATATAATAGAGAGTACACTGGGCATGTGCAGGTCTGAGTATTATATAATAGAGAGTACACTGGGCATGTGCAGGCCTGAGTATTATATAATAGAGAGTACACTGGGCATGTGCAGGTCTGAGTATTATATAATAGAGAGTACACAGGGCATGTGCAGGTCTGAGTATTATATAATAGAGAGTACACTGGGCATGTGCAGGCCTGAGTATTATATAATAGAGAGTACACTGGGCATGTGCAGGTCTGAGTATTATATAATAGAGAGTACACTGGGCATGTGCAGGCCTGAGTATTATATAATAGAGAGTACACTGGGTATGTGCAGGCCTGAGTATTATATAATAGAGAGTACACTGGGCATGTGCAGGCCTGAGTATTATATAATAGAGAGTACACTGGGCATGTGCAGGCCTGAGTATTATATAATAGAGAGTACACTGGGCATGTGCAGGTCTGAGTATTATATAATAGAGAGTACACTGGGCATGTGCAGGTCTGAGTATTATATAATAGAGAGTACACTGGGCATGTGCAGGCCTGAGTATTATATAATAGAGAGTACACTGGGTATGTGCAGGCCTGAGTATTATATAATAGAGAGTACACTGGGCATGTGCAGGTCTGAGTATTATATAATAGAGAGTACACTGGGCATGTGCAGGCCTGAGTATTATATAATAGAGAGTACACTGGGCATGTGCAGGTCTGAGTATTATATAATAGAGAGTACACTGGGCATGTGCAGGTCTGAGTATTATATAATAGAGAGTACACAGGGTATGTGCAGGCCTGAGTATTATATAATAGAGAGTACACTGGGCATGTGCAGGTCTGAGTATTATATAATAGAGAGTACACTGGGCATGTGCAGGTCTGAGTATTATATAATAGAGAGTACACTGGGCATGTGCAGGCCTGAGTATTATATAATAGAGAGTACACTGGGCATGTGCAGGTCTGAGTATTATATAATAGAGAGTACACTGGGCATGTGCAGGCCTGAGTATTATATAATAGAGAGTACACTGGGCATGTGCAGGTCTGAGTATTATATAATAGAGAGTACACTGGACATGTGCAGGCCTGAGTATTATATAATAGAGAGTACACTGGGCATGTGCAGGTCTGAGTATTATATAATAGAGAGTACACTGGGCATGTGCAGGCCTGAGTATTATATAATAGAGAGTACACTGGGCATGTGCAGGTCTGAGTATTATATAATAGAGAGTACACTGGGCATGTGCAGGTCTGAGTATTATATAATAGAGAGTACACTGGGCATGTGCAGGTCTGAGTATTATATAATAGAGAGTACACTGGGTATGTCCAGGTCTGAGTATTATATAATAGAGAGTACACTGGGCATGTGCAGGTCTGAGTATTATATAATAGAGAGTACACTGGACATGTGCAGGTCTGAGTATTATATAATAGAGAGTACACTGGGCATGTGCAGGTCTGAGTATTATATAATAGAGAGTACACTGGGCATGTGCAGGTCTGAGTATTATATAATAGAGAGTACACTGGACATGTGCAGACCTGAGTATTATATAATAGAGAGTACACTGGGCATGTGCAGGTCTGAGTATTATATAATAGAGAGTACACTGGACATGTGCAGACCTGAGTATTATATAATAGAGAGTACACTGGGCATGTGCAGGTCTGAGTATTATATAATAGAGAGTACACTGAGGTCTGAGTATTATATAATAGAGAGTACACTGGGCATGTGCAGGCCTGAGTATTATATAATAGAGAGTACACTGGGCATGTGCAGGTCTGAGTATTATATAATAGAGAGTACACTGGGCATGTGCAGGTCTGAGTATTATATAATAGAGAGTACACTGGGCATGTGCAGGTCTGAGTATTATATAATAGAGAGTACACTGGGCATGTGCAGGTCTGAGTATTATATAATAGAGAGTACACTGGGCATGTGCAGGCCTGAGTATTATATAATAGAGAGTACACTGGGCATGTGCAGGCCTGAGTATTATATAATAGAGAGTACACTGGGCATGTGCAGGCCTGAGTATTATATAATAGAGAGTACACTGGGCATGTGCAGGTCTGAGTATTATATAATAGAGAGTACACTGGGCATGTGCAGGTCTGAGTATTATATAATAGAGAGTACACTGGGCATGTGCAGGTCTGAGTATTATATAATAGAGAGTACACTGGGCATGTGCAGGCCTGAGTATTATATAATAGAGAGTACACTGGGCATGTGCAGGTCTGAGTATTATATAATAGAGAGTACACTGGGCATGTGCAGGTCTGAGTATTATATAATAGAGAGTACACTGGGCATGTACAGGTCTGAGTATTATATAATAGAGAGTACACTGGGCATGTGCAGGTCTGAGTATTATATAATAGAGAGTACACTGGGCATGTGCAGGTCTGAGTATTATATAATAGAGAGTACACTGGGCATGTGCAGGCCTGAGTATTATATAATAGAGAGTACACTGGGCATGTGCAGGTCTGAGTATTATATAATAGAGAGTACACTGGGCATGTGCAGGCCTGAGTATTATATAATAGAGAGTACACTGGGCATGTGCAGGCCTGAGTATTATATAATAGAGAGTACACTGGGCATGTGCAGGCCTGAGTATTATATAATAGAGAGTACACTGGGTATGTGCAGGTCTGAGTATTATATAATAGAGAGTACACTGGGCATGTGCAGGCCTGAGTATTATATAATAGAGAGTACACTGGGCATGTGCAGGCCTGAGTATTATATAATAGAGAGTACACTGGGCATGTGCAGGTCTGAGTATTATATAATAGAGAGTACACTGGGCATGTGCAGGCCTGAGTATTATATAATAGAGAGTACACTGGGTATGTGCAGGTCTGAGTATTATATAATAGAGAGTACACTGGGCATGTGCAGGTCTGAGTATTATATAATAGAGAGTACACTGGGCATGTGCAGGTCTGAGTATTATATAATAGAGAGTACACTGGGCATGTGAAGGCCTGAGTATTATATAATAGAGAGTACACTGGGCATGTGCAGGCCTGAGTATTATATAATAGAGAGTACACTGGGCATGTGCAGGCCTGAGTATTATATAATAGAGAGTACACTGGGCATGTGCAGGCCTGAGTATTATATAATAGAGAGTACACTGGGCATGTGCAGGTCTGAGTATTATATAATAGAGAGTACACTGGGCATGTGCAGGTCTGAGTATTATATAATAGAGAGTACACTGGGCATGTGCAGGTCTGAGTATTATATAATAGAGAGTACACTGGGCATGTGCAGGTCTGAGTATTATATAATAGAGAGTACACTGGGCATGTGCAGGCCTGAGTATTATATAATAGAGAGTACACTGGGCATGTGCAGGCCTGAGTATTATATAATAGAGAGTACACTGGGCATGTGTAGGTCTGAGTATTATATAATAGAGAGTACACTGGGCATGTGCAGGCCTGAGTATTATATAATAGAGAGTACACTGGGCATGTGCAGGCCTGAGTATTATATAATAGAGAGTACACTGGGCATGTGTAGGTCTGAGTATTATATAATAGAGAGTACACTGGGCATGTGCAGGCCTGAGTATTATATAATAGAGAGTACACTGGGTATGTGCAGGTCTGAGTATTATATAATAGAGAGTACACTGGGCATGTGCAGGTCTGAGTATTATATAATAGAGAGTACACTGGGCATGTGCAGGTCTGAGTATTATATAATAGAGAGTACACTGGGTATGTGCAGGTCTGAGTATTATATAATAGAGAGTACACTGGGCATGTGCAGGCATGAGTATTATATAATAGAGAGTACACTGGGCATGTGCAGGTCTGAGTATTATATAATAGAGAGTACACTGGGCATGTGCAGGCCTGAGTATTATATAATAGAGAGTACACTGGGCATGTGCAGGTCTGAGTATTATATAATAGAGAGTACACTGGGCATGTGCAGGTCTGAGTATTATATAATAGAGAGTACACTGGGCATGTTCAGGTCTGAGTATTATATAATAGAGAGTACACTGGGCATGTGCAGGCCTGAGTATTATATAATAGAGAGTACACTGGGCATGTGCAGGCCTGAGTATTATATAATAGAGAGTACACTGGGCATGTGCAGGCCTGAGTATTATATAATAGAGAGTACACTGGGCATGTGCAGGCCTGAGTATTATATAATAGAGAGTACACTGGGCATGTGCAGGCCTGAGTATTATATAATAGAGAGTACACTGGGCATGTGAAGGTCTGAGTATTATATAATAGAGAGTACACTGGGCATGTGCAGGTCTGAGTATTATATAATAGAGAGTACACTGGGCATGTGCAGGTCTGAGTATTATATAATAGAGAGTACACTGGGCATGTGCAGGCCTGAGTATTATATAATAGAGAGTACACTGGGCATGTGCAGGTCTGAGTATTATATAATAGAGAGTACACTGGGCATGTGCAGGCCTGAGTATTATATAATAGAGAGTACACTGGGCATGTGCAGGTCTGAGTATTATATAATAGAGAGTACACTGGGCATGTGCAGGTCTGAGTATTATATAATAGAGAGTACACTGGGCATGTGCAGGCCTGAGTATTATATAATAGAGAGTACACTGGGCATGTGCAGGTCTGAGTATTATATAATAGAGAGTACACTGGGCATGTGCAGGTCTGAGTATTATATAATAGAGAGTACACTGGGCATGTGCAGGCCTGAGTATTATATAATAGAGAGTACACTGGGCATGTGCAGGCCTGAGTATTATATAATAGAGAGTACACTGGGCATGTGCAGGCCTGAGTATTATATAATAGAGAGTACACTGGGCATGTGCAGGTCTGAGTATTATATAATAGAGAGTACACTGGGCATGTGCAGGCCTGAGTATTATAATAATAGAGAGTACACTGGGCATGTGCAGGCCTGAGTATTATATAATAGAGAGTACACTGGGCATGTGCAGGCCTGAGTATTATATAATAGAGAGTACACTGGGCATGTGAAGGCCTGAGTATTATATTAGAGAGTACACTGGGCATGTGTAGGTCTGAGTATTATATAATAGAGAGTACACTGGGCATGTGCAGGCCTGAGTATTATATAATAGAGAGTACACTGGGCATGTGCAGGTCTGAGTATTATATAATAGAGAGTACACTGGGCATGTGCAGGTCTGAGTATTATATAATAGAGAGTACACTGGGCATGTGCAGGCCTGAGTATTATATAATAGAGAGTACACTGGGCATGTGCAGGCCTGAGTATTATATAATAGAGAGTACACTGGGCATGTGCAGGTCTGAGTATTATATAATAGAGAGTACACTGGGCACGTGCAGGCCTGAGTATTATATAATAGAGAGTACACTGGGCATGTGCAGGCCTGAGTATTATATAATAGAGAGTACACTGGGCATGTGCAGGTCTGAGTATTATATAATAGAGAGTACACTGGGCATGTGCAGGTCTGAGTATTATATAATAGAGAGTACACTGGGCATGTGCAGGTCTGAGTATTATATAATAGAGAGTACACTGGGCATGTGCAGGCCTGAGTATTATATAATAGAGAGTACACTGGGCATGTGTAGGTCTGAGTATTATATAATAGAGAGTACACTGGGCATGTGCAGGCCTGAGTATTATATAATAGAGAGTACACTGGGCATGTGCAGGCCTGAGTATTATATAATAGAGAGTACACTGGGCATGTGCAGGTCTGAGTATTATATAATAGAGAGTACACTGGGCATGTGCAGGCCTGAGTATTATATAATAGAGAGTACACTGGGCATGTGCAGGCCTGAGTATTATATAATAGAGAGTACACTGGGCATGTGCAGGCCTGAGTATTATATAATAGAGAGTACACTGGGCATGTGAAGGCCTGAGTATTATATTAGAGAGTACACTGGGCATGTGTAGGCCTGAGTATTATATAATAGAGAGTACACTGGGCATGTGTAGGTCTGAGTATTATATAATAGAGAGTACACTGGGCATGTGCAGGCCTGAGTATTATATAATAGAGAGTACACTGGGCATGTGCAGGTCTGAGTATTATATAATAGAGAGTACACTGGGCATGTGCAGGCCTGAGTATTATATAATAGAGAGTACACTGGGCATGTGAAGGCCTGAGTATTATATAATAGAGAGTACACTGGGTATGTGCAGGTCTGAGTATTATATAATAGAGAGTACACTGGGCATGTGTAGGTCTGAGTATTATATAATAGAGAGTACACTGGGCATGTGCAGGCCTGAGTATTATATAATAGAGAGTACACTGGGCATGTGCAGGTCTGAGTATTATATAATAGAGAGTACACTGGGCATGTGCAGGCCTGAGTATTATATAATAGAGAGTACACTGGGCATGTGCAGGTCTGAGTATTATATAATAGAGAGTACACTGGGCATGTGCAGGTCTGAGTATTATATAATAGAGAGTACACTGGGCATGTGCAGGTCTGAGTATTATATAATAGAGAGTACACTGGGCATGTGCAGGTCTGAGTATTATATAATAGAGAGTACACTGGGCATGTGCAGGCCTGAGTATTATATAATAGAGAGTACACTGGGCATATGCGGGTTAAACACTTCGGTACAAACAATCATAATTTATTTATTTTTTTGTAAATGATGTCTGACTTTATGTTTATGGTGGACAATTGCTTAGTTATTGTCATCGTAGACTTCATCATCCATGGCAACCTCAATGTGACAACCTGGACTGATGTGGTAGTATATCACCAACCAGGCTGCTTATAGACTCCCACTGGCCTGAAGCTACCTAGCTCATGTACAACACTAACCAGGCTGCTTATAGACTCCCACTGGCCTGAAGCTACCTAGCTCATGTACAACACTAACCAGGCTGCTTATAGACCCTCACTGGCCTGAAGCTACCTAGCTCATGTACAACACTAACCAGGCTGCTTATAGACTCCCACTGACCTAAAGCTACCTAGCTCATGTACAACACTAACCAGGCTGCTTATAGACTCCCACTGACCTGAAGCTACCTAGCTCGTGTACAACACTAACCAGGCTGCTTATAGACTCCCACTGGCCTGAAGCTACCTAGCTCATGTACAACACTAACCAGGCTGCTTATAGACTCTCACTGACCTGAAGCTACCTAGCTCATGTACAACACTAACCAGGCTGCTTATAGACTCCCACTGACCTAATACCTAGCTCATGTACAACACTAACCAGGCTGCTTATAGACTCCCACTGACCTGAAGCTACCTAGCTCATGTACAACACTAACCAGGCTGCTTATAGACTCCCACTGGCCTGAAGCTACCTAGCTCATGTACAACACTAACCAGGCTGCTTATAGACTCTCACTGACCTGAAGCTACCTAGCTCATGTACAACATTAACCAGGCTGCTTATAGACTCCCACTGACCTGAAGCTACCTAGCTGATGTACAACACTAACCAGGCTGCTTATAGACTCCCACTGGCCTGAAGCTACCTAGCTCATGTACAACACTAACCAGGCTGCTTATAGACTCCCACTGACCTGAAGCTACCTAGCTCATGTACAACACTAACCAGGCTGCTTATAGACTCCCACTGACCTGAAGCTACCTAGCTCATGTACAACACTAACCAGGCTGCTTATAGACTCCCACTGACCTGAAGCTACCTAGCTCATGTACAACACTAACCAGGCTGCTTATAGACTCCCACTGACCTGAAGCTACCTAGCTCATGTACAACACTAACCAGGCTGCTTATAGACTCCCACTGGCCTGAAGCTACCTAGCTCATGTACAACACTAACCAGGCTGCTTATAGACTCCCACTGGCCTGAAGCTACCTAGCTAATGTACAACACTAACCAGGCTGCTTATAGACTCCCACTGACCTGAAGCTACCTATCTCATGTACAACACTAACCAGGTTGCTTATAGACTCCCACTGACCTGAAGCTACCTAGCTCATGTACAACACTAACCAGGCTGCTTATAGACTCCCACTGGCCTGAAGCTACCTAGCTCATGTACAACACTAACCAGGCTGCTTATAGACTCCCACTGGCCTGAAGCTACCTAGCTCATGTACAACACTAACCAGGCTGCTTATAGACTCTCACTGACCTGAAGCTACCTAGCTCATGTACAACACTAACCAGGCTGCTTATAGACTCCCACTGGCCTGAAGCTACCTAGCTCATGTACAACACTAACCAGGCTGCTTATAGACTCCCACTGGCCTGAAGCTACCTAGCTCATGTACAACACTAACCAGGCTGCTTATAGACTCCCACTGACCTGAAGCTACCTAGCTCATGTACAACACTAACCAGGCTGCTTATAGACTCCCACTGACCTGAAGCTACCTAGCTCATGTACAACACTAACCAGGCTGCTTATAGACTCCCACTGACCTGAAGCTACCTAGCTCATGTACAACACTAACCAGGCTGCTTATAGACTCCCACTGACCTGAAGCTACCTAGCTCATGTACAACACTAACCAGGCTGCTTATAGACTCCCACTGGCCTGAAGCTACCTAGCTCATGTACAACACTAACCAGGCTGCTTATAGACTCCCACTGGCCTGAAGCTACCTAGCTAATGTACAACACTAACCAGGCTGCTTATAGACTCCCACTGACCTGAAGCTACCTATCTCATGTACAACACTAACCAGGTTGCTTATAGACTCCCACTGACCTGAAGCTACCTAGCTCATGTACAACACTAACCAGGCTGCTTATAGACTCCCACTGGCCTGAAGCTACCTAGCTCATGTACAACACTAACCAGGCTGCTTATAGACTCCCACTGGCCTGAAGCTACCTAGCTCATGTACAACACTAACCAGGCTGCTTATAGACTCTCACTGACCTGAAGCTACCTAGCTCATGTACAACACTAACCAGGCTGCTTATAGACTCCCACTGGCCTGAAGCTACCTAGCTCATGTACAACACTAACCAGGCTGCTTATAGACTCCCACTGACCTGAAGCTACCTAGCTCATGTACAACACTAACCAGGCTGCTTATAGACTCTCACTGACCTGAAGCTACCTAGCTCATGTACAACACTAACCAGGCTCCTTATAGACTCCCACTGACCTGAAGCTACCTAGCTCATGTACAACACTAACCAGGCTGCTTATAGACTCCCACTGACCTGAAGCTACCTAGCTCATGTACAACACTAACCAGGCTGCTTATAGACTCTCACTGACTTGAAGCTACCTAGCTCATGTACAACACTAACCAGGCTGCTTATAGACTCCCACTGACCTGAAGCTACCTAGCTCATGTACAACACTAACCAGGCTGCTTATAGACTCCCACTGGTCTGAAGCTACCTAGCTCATGTACAACACTAACCAGGCTGCTTATAGACTCCCACTGACCTGAAACTACCTAGCTCATGTACAACACTAACCAGGCTGCTCATAGACTCCCACTGACCTGAAGCTACCTAGCAACACTAACGAGGCTGCTTATAGACTCCCACTGACCTGAAGCTACCTAGCTCATGTACAACACTAACCAGGCTGCTCATAGACTCCCACTGACCTGAAGCTACCTAGCTCATGTACAACACTAACCAGGCTGCTTATAGACTCCCACTGGTCTGAAGCTACCTAGCTCATGTACAACACTAACCAGGCTGCTTATAGACTCCCACTGACCTGAAGCTACCTAGCTCATGTACAACACTAACCAGGCTGCTCATAGACTCCCACTGACCTGAAGCTACCTAGCTCATGTACAACACTAACCAGGCTGCTTATAGACTCCCACTGGTCTGAAGCTCATGTACAACACTAACCAGGCTGCTTATAGACTCCCACTGACCTGAAGCTACCTAGCTCATGTACAACACTAACCAGGCTGCTTATAGACTCCCACTGGTCTGAAGCTACCTAGCTCATGTACAACACTAACCAGGCTGCTTATAGACTCCCACTGACCTGAAGTTACCTAGCTCATGTACAACACTAACCAGGCTGCTTATAGACCCTCACTGACCTGAAGCTACCTAGCTCATGTACAACACTAACCAGGCTGCTTATAGACTCCCACTGACCTGAAGTTACCTAGCTCATGTACAACACTAACCAGGCTGCTTATAGACCCTCACTGACCTGAAGCTACCTAGCTCATGTACAACACTAACCAGGCTGCTTATAGATTCCCACTGACCTGAAGCTACCTAGCTCATGTACAACACTAACCAGGCTGCTTATAGACTCCCACTGACCTAAAGCTACCTAGCTCATGTACAACACTAACCAGGCTGCTTATAGACTCCCACTGACCTGAAGCTACCTAGCTCGTGTACAACACTAACCAGGCTGCTTATAGACTCCCACTGGCCTGAAGCTACCTAGCTCATGTACAACACTAACCAGGCTGCTTATAGACTCTCACTGACCTGAAGCTACCTAGCTCATGTACAACACTAACCAGGCTGCTTATAGACTCCCACTGACCTAAAGCTACCTAGCTCATGTACAACACTAACCAGGCTGCTTATAGACTCCCACTGACCTGAAGCTACCTAGCTCATGTACAACACTAACCAGGCTGCTTATAGACTCCCACTGGTCTGAAGCTACCTAGCTCATGTACAACACTAACCAGGCTGCTTATAGACTCCCACTGGCCTGAACCTACCTAGCTCATGTACAACACTAACCAGGCTGCTTATAGACTCCCACTGACCTGAAGCTACCTAGCTCATGTACAACACTAACCAGGCTGCTTATAGACTCCCACTGACCTGAAGCTACCTAGCTCATGTACAACACTAACCAGGCTGCTTATAGACTCTCACTGGCCTGAAGCTACCTAGCTCATGTACAACACTAACCAGGCTGCTTATAGACTCCCACTGACCTGAAGCTACCTAGCTCATGTACAACACTAACCAGGCTGCTTATAGACTCCCACTGACCTGAAGCTACCTAGCTCATGTACAACACTAACCAGGCTGCTTATAGACTCCCACTGGTCTGAAGCTACCTAGCTCATGTACAACACTAACCAGGCTGCTTATAGACTCCCACTGGTCTGAAGCTACCTAGCTCATGTACAACACTAACCAGGTTGCTTATAGACTCCCACTGACCTGAAGCTACCTAGCTCATGTACAACACTAACCAGGCTGCTTATAGACTCCCACTGACCTGAAGCTACCTAGCTCATGTACAACACTAACCAGGCTGCTTATAGACTCCCACTGGTCTGAAGCTACCTAGCTCATGTACAACACTAACCAGGTTGCTTATAGACTCCCACTGACCTGAAGCTACCTAGCTCATGTACAACACTAACCAGGCTGCTTATAGACTCCCACTGACCTGAAGCTACCTAGCTCATGTACAACACTAACCAGGCTGCTTATAGACTCCCACTGGTCTGAAGCTACCTAGCTCATGTACAACACTAACCAGGTTGCTTATAGACTCCCACTGACCTGAAGCTACCTAGCTCATGTACAACACTAACCAGGCTGCTTATAGACTCCCACTGACCTGAAGCTACCTAGCTCATGTACAACACTAACCAGGCTGCTTATAGACTCCCACTGACCTGAAGCTACCTAGCTCATGTACAACACTAACCAGGCTGCTTATAGACTCCCACTGGCATGAAGCTACCTAGCTCATGTACAACACTAACCAGGCTGCTTATAGACTCCCACTGACCTGAAGCTACCTAGCTCATGTACAACACTAACCAGGCTGCTTATAGACTCCCACTGACCTGAAGCTACCTAGCTCATGTACAACACTAACCAGGCTGCTTATAGACTCCCACTGGTCTGAAGCTACCTAGCTCATGTACAACACTAACCAGGTTGCTTATAGACTCCCACTGACCTGAAGCTACCTAGCTCATGTACAACACTAACCAGGCTGCTTATAGACTCCCACTGACCTGAAGCTACCTAGCTCATGTACAACACTAACCAGGCTGCTTATAGACTCCCACTGGTCTGAAGCTACCTAGCTCATGTACAACACTAACCAGGTTGCTTATAGACTCCCACTGACCTGAAGCTACCTAGCTCATGTACAACACTAACCAGGCTGCTTATAGACTCCCACTGACCTGAAGCTACCTAGCTCATGTACAACACTAACCAGGCTGCTTATAGACTCCCACTGGTCTGAAGCTACCTAGCTCATGTACAACACTAACCAGGTTGCTTATAGACTCCCACTGACCTGAAGCTACCTAGCTCATGTACAACACTAACCAGGCTGCTTATAGACTCCCACTGACCTGAAGCTACCTAGCTCATGTACAACACTAACCAGGCTGCTTATAGACTCCCACTGGCCTGAAGCTACCTAGCTCATGTACAACACTAACCAGGCTGCTTATAGACTCTCACTGACCTGAAGCTAACTTGCTCACAGAAGAGTAAGCTTCGAGTAGACAAGTCTGATCATTCAATTCCTTGCTGCGAAAAATACAGCTGCTGAATCTGCACTGCTAGTATAATAGAGCTGCTAGTACGCAAAAACCAAAATAGATTATCTGAAGCCACTTCACCACTCCCCCATTTATCAAGAAACAGGTGCATGGGAAATCCTGAGTCTTTGGTTATGCATAGATAGCTACACTGTACAAATATTACATGTGAAAATATATCATCACGAAGAATATTTCAACTTTCATAAGGTGTGCTGGTTGACTACATCAGTGAAGCATTCAGGTAAGCTGGCGGTGTTTTTGTAGCTAACCACTGCAGAGTTCGCAGGTTTTACCCAGGGCTTGGGTGTAACCCGGGTTGGGTTAAATACCTTTTACCCAGGTTTTACTCAAACGTGGATACAACCCAGGATAAAATAATAGACACAATAGATTTATTAAGATATTATGAGAAATTAACTCGTTCAATAAATAAATGGCAACTGTAAAGAACTAGACAAAAACAGGACCTGTATTTCATTCAGCATTTATTTACCAAGTGACAAGGTTGTCTACTAGAGTATATATATATTTTTTAATTTAAATATTTAAGCAAGATTCATGGGATTAAAGTACAATTGATATGCAAGTTAAACAGATTTAATAGTCAATTTCCTGAGGAGCCTGTGGCAGAAGACGAGTTTCTGGGCTTTCTAATTTTTGTAATTGCAGTACACTTACTAAACTGTAAGCAGTGAATGATGACCTGTGCTATTTGCTAGCCTTTTAAATAGCCACCACCACCCAGACACTTGTGGCTCTGGGACAGGGCTGTGACAGGGTTACAAATAAGTGTTTTATATCACTGGTAATACCTTGGTAAAACCCGGGTAAAATAGGGGTAAAACCTGGACGAAATACCTAAAACACAGGCTTTACCCACTGGGTTGGGTTAAATAGGTTTTACCCGGGTAAAATGCAAACACTGCCACTGAACCACTGCCAAAATCAGTTTGCCAAAGTGAGTTCTTGCCGAGATATATCGGTGATTTTTCCCCTCTTTGGGGGGAGGGGTTTGGAGGATGTACCATGTTCTATGATACTGTTCTGTAATAGTCAGGGCACAATCTGCAATAGTGTGTGTGGATGCACGTGATGAGGGAGTGGCCCAGGTCCTATCCCTCATCATCCAGGCTCCTCTCACACTTCGGCGTGAGCACGCACACATCACAGGGGGCGATCTAACTAGATTCAAAGGGGGAGGGGTCTATGTAACCAGGGTGACCAAACAAGGTGTGAACCACCCCATCTAGGGCTAGAGCAGCCCCTCAGGGATGGTGTAGTCTCTACCTGTGTTGTCATGCTAGTTGGTGTGTTTGAGTTTGTAGGCATTTATAAATGTTTTCTTTAATGAGCTATCTTTGTTTACAGGAGTATACAGAAAAGTAATTGCCCTAATTGCCTGTAACCTATTTTTTTAATCATGTGTGTAAAATGGGAGTGTCTGGTACACTTGCCCCTCCCTCTCCCCAAATCTGCCCCTAGCCTTAGCATATTTTCAACATTATTCTCTAATTACCTGAAACAAGCTCTAGTCCAGTCCACACAGACACGAAACCCGTTGGCACTATATACAAGATAAAGAATAGTTAAAGTCACATCTCCACGAGACCTGAGAAGAGAGGGGTCAAGGTCCATGCACAAATGATGACACAATATGCATGCTAGAGAGGACATGTGTGTATATACATGTATGCATACACATGCATGTATATGTATGCATATACATGTATACATACATGTCTTATACATGTATATATGTATGCATAAATATGTATACACATGCATGTATATGTATGCATATACATTTATACATACATGTCTTATACATGTATATGTATGCATATACATGTATATATGTATGCATAAATATGTACACATACATATATATGTATGCATATACATGTATATATGTATGCACATACATGTATGTATGCGTATACATGTATATATGTATGCGTAAATATCTATGCACATGCATGTATATGAATGCATATACATGTATATATGTATGCGTAAATATGTATACATATATATGCATATGCGTGTATATATGTATGCTTATACATGTAAATATATACATAGCAGTGCACTTGGAATTTAATCTCATTATGAAATATTTTTATGGAATTATATTTTCCTAGAACACGAGCTCTATAAATTATTCTGAAGAGACTGACCTTGAGACAAACTACAATCAACTTCTGAAGCAACCAGCTGGAAGGCTATGGATGAGATTGCTGGGCCATACTGTGAAGGAGGCTTTCATGATTAGAGCTATATGGGAAGCTGCAGTGCCATGCTATGAAGGAGGCTATCATGATTAGAGCTATATGGGAAGCTGCAGTGCCATGCTATGAAGGAGGCTATCATGATTAGAGCTATATGGGAAGCTGCAGTGTCATGATGGGTAGGAGGCTATCATGATTAGAGCTATATGGGAAGCTGCAGTGCCATGCTATGAAGGAGGCTATCATGATTAGAGCTATATGGGAAGCTGCAGTGCCATGCTATGAAGGAGGCTATCATGATTAGAGCTATATGGGAAGCTGCAGTGCCATGCTATGAAGGAGGCTATCATGATTAGAGCTATATGGGAAGCTGCAGTGCCATGATGTGAAGAAGGCTATCATGATTAGAGCTATATGGGAAGCTGCAGTGCAATGATGTGAAGGAGGCTATCATGATTAGAGATATGGGAAGCTGCAGTGTCATGATGGGTAGGAGGCTATCATGATTAGAGCTATATGGGAAGCAGCAATTGGGGAATTGCTGGAATACAAGACATTGCTATGCAGGATGGTTAGAAAGATGATATCTTACAGATACATGTACTTAGGCAAGTATTGAAGATGTCTTCCCTTCTTTGAACTAGAAATATCTTAGGAGAGAGAACCAGCACTTCTCTAACCAGTAACTAATGACACAACCATACCTTTTCATATTTGTTAATCTTTTGCCTCTTTTCAATTCTCGTAGGTTAATTATGAAAAACGTATACTGTATGCAGTATACACATGTGTGTATGCATGTGTTTATGAATGTATATGTGTGTATGTACATGTGTATGTATGTGAACATGCATAAGTATGTGTGTATGTATGTGTGTACATGTGTATGTATGCATGTGTGTAAGTATGTATGTGTAAGTATTACTTGAAAGTAGTCATGATGGAGTTTTGCCGGAGGTCAATCAGGCGGAGGGCGTCATCTCGGGAGCAGCACAGAAGCCAATGTTTTTCTATTACACACAAAAACACCTGAACAACAAACAAACAAACAAACAAACAAACTCTGATCTAACCAGGAAAGTGGTCGAGTGAGGTGACCTTTCCCTGGAGAGCTATCTCATTGGCTGTGGCTGTCCGCGTGTCCCAGAACCGTATCCTGCGATCAAAGTGTCCGCTGATGACGGTGGTGCCCATCCCCCTTCCCGCCACAACATCGTTGCAGCTGGAGCCAGCAAACAACGTCTTGGTGCCTACACAAGGAAAGTGGGTGTGGTCAATGGGAAGAGAGTTGATATTCGAGATAAACATATGACAGGACTGAGAAAAGTGGTCGGTTGAACAGGAAATTCATGTTTTACTGTGTTCAATTAATAGCCATGTTGTACTGTGCTCAATTAATAGTCATGTTTTACTGCGTTCAATTAATAGCCATGTTTTACTGCGTTCAATTAATAGCCATGTTTTACTGTGCTCAATTAATAGCCATTAGTCCGGCAGTCAGGGGGTTGGACCTTGCAATAGGGTACAACCAAAATTTTCTTACTGTTTTTAGTTATATAGGGTGTCCTCAGTACAAAACTGCGTGATGACACTTTGTCATCATTGAGCAATTTTTTTAATGGCCGTTTTAATCCTCCTACCAGCAACTTTATAAAGGTTTATTTGTTTTTATGTATGATTTTCACATTATTTTTATATAGGAAGAGGGACGAAGAAAAATATACAGTGACCATATATGAGATGATAGCTGATGAGTTGAGGAACATTATGACCAAAATTTAGCTGCTTAGCAACAAACCACATTGTCGTGAATATCATTATAATAAATAGGAAGTTAAAAAAAAAAAGCGTTCAACTTTAGGTGTACAACAGTTCACCATTGCTGGTAGCTGATGATTTAATGGAGTTAGATGAAGGAGAAAGGTTGAGAAATGCATAACTTGGTCTTAGAGAAATTGCTGTGAAATTCCCAGGAAAGGACATAATTATAGGGTATCCTTATTATAAAACGGCATGATGACACTTTGTCATCATTGAGTAAATTTTTTAATGGCCATTTTTAATAATTGGTCTTTGTAACATTGCTAAACACACCATAATATTTTACCATGCAGGAATTAAAAAATAGCATCAATTGCAGCCTCTATATTGTATCCCCCACATTAGCTACATCAGGTTGATCAAGTGAATGTAGCTATTAAAAATTTGTTCCAATTTCAAGTTCATTTATGTGAGAGACATATACCTTAATTAACCTCTGTATCTTTTACTCCCCTCGGAAGGCGATGGAGGTCCTTGGTTAGTAAACAAATCATGATTAAAATAAAACATTAAGGTGAACTTTTATTGTTCAGTTTCATCAATTCCTCCATCAGAGTCACTCCTATCATGTTTAGTATATGGATTGTTGCAACTGTCCTGGTCCATACACTTACAGAATGATGTGCAGGACAGACTTGCTTTCTTACATGAGCAGCTATTCCTGGAGCAGGCATTTTGGGCAACACAGCCACAGGCTACAACTTTCATAAGCTCGGGTGGGGCAACCTCGGAAACACCAGTAGATGGGGAGGGAATACCTTGTACAATATCCCTTCCAAATTCACAGATATTCACATCAGGTGGCAGCATCTGGTCAGCTGCTTTCCATAGCAGGTGGGCTCTCTTAATATGTTCATGCAATGTTGGATCAGTAGGTGGGTAGGCACTTGATCTTTGGTGTATCTTTCCTACTGATGAAAATGGTATGACGCAGCTTGTTCATTGAATTTTCATGTTGCTTATCCTTGTAGAGGAGACTAACAAACCTGCACCCAGCTTTTATGGCATCAGAAATATTTGAATTCTGTTCCCCAAGGACCTCCAGTTGAAGGGCATGTATGGCTAACAGCTGACAACACTTGTTGCCAAGCTGCTTTGCAGTTGCATTGATGTCGATCACTTTGCCATTTGATTTTTTCATGGTCATTTGTGCAGTGGCTTGCCACTTCCAACAGAAGAACACCAATAATACAAATATATCTGTGTCATCTGACACTACTTGCACATGTGTCCTCTTTAGGCTAGTGATGAGGAACTTCACATAGCCGATGATGTTGCAATCAGCTTCCTCATGTTGGGACACTGGGTTGATTTCTCCCACCATGTTCACATTGGGGCATTCATTTTCAGTACAGAATAACTTTATCAACTCCTTCTTGTTGTGGGCACTTTTCATGATTGAGTCCCTAGCAGGTAGAGCTGTCTCCAATGTGAGTGTCAGTGATGGGCAAACAGTCGCTCCTGTTCTCCTCATACGCTCATGCAATTTGATAGATCCCTCCACATATCTGTCAAAGACTACTATTACATCATGGCTCCTTTCCACTGCTCTAAGGAAGTTCTTCTGGAGATTCTTGACTGTTCCTACTTTGGGCCAAGTAATTTGGAACAACATTTCATCCACTACATTCACCTCTGGCTCACTGATGTCCTTGCACACCATACTGCAAGTTTATGCAGCAACTGGGATTTGCTGCTCTTCCTGTAGTCATCAAAGATGGCAGGTGGAACTGGTGCAAGCTCATAGCTCAGGATACTCTCCAGGGTAATGTCTCTCATTTGTGATATAACTAGCAATCTCCCATATAATAATTCCATGTCATAGATAGTTTGGTCCCCTATCTTTGTTCCCTTCTTCATAGACTCCATGGTGACAACTAGAGTGGATAGATTTATAGAAACCTCCAGGTAGGGTTCCTCTGGATTCTGCTGCCATACATTCCCCGATTGCTAGTGCATCATGAACATTTACCTTGTCATCATCAGCAATGTGCCCATTGACAATGTTAAAGAGGGCATCTGCATTTGTCTGCTGCAGTGGGTGAGGGTACTTTGCTAGTTCCTGTTGGATTTTCTTCCTGTCTGCTTTGTCTGCCTTCATTCTTTCTCTTCCTTCCTCTTTGTGTATGTTTGTCTTAGCATCATACTCACCTTCATCATGATCATGAAACATTTCATCCATCACCTGTGAAACTGTATTACAGACATGGTAGGAGAGAATCCATCCTGCAACCTGATCTGGAGATAGTGTCAGTCCAACAAGACCACCCTTTGCTTTGCCATGACGAATGTATGTCTGTTCACCAAACTGATCTGAGAATACAGCATTCCAACTTCCACTGCTGTGCCGACAAACATGATGACTCATGTAGAAGACTACAAGTGCCTCCTCATCCAGCTGTGCCTGGAACTCCATTAGGTGCCAAGTTATGTATCTGGCATAGTTCCAATGGCCAGCAGCAAAGAAATATGGCACCATTTTGGTAAGACAATATATATGCAGCACATAATTGCCTTCTCGCTCTGCTCTGACAAACATGTGTGCCAATGCAACTGGATAGATGAGGCAGTCTATCCAGCGGCCTGTTTTTGATGACCTAACAGACCCAAGCTCTTCCTCTATGGCCTCATAGGTAGTTTTTCCTCTGAGGATACAATTTTGCAGAAGCCCAGTGACAATAATTCGGAGACCTCTCATTGCCTTTGGCCAGGCTTTTCCATTGAGCATGCTGCTCACACCTTTATAAGCAGCGTTCAATATTTCTTCAAGGCCAGAGCTCTTCACTAGCTTCCCTATGCATCCCAGGAATGACATTAGTGTGTGCATGCCTCCTGGTCTGACAATGAGGTTTTTCCATCTTGTTGGGTTAGACCACTTTATCTGAATTGCTACTTTATAGAGCTGTAGATCAGCCACTAAGTGAATATATCTCTGACCATGAGCCTTCATGAACTCTTCAATGTACAGAATACTTGTGAGTACTGTATCTGGATGGCTAGGTGGAGCATCTATGAGAGGTCCATAGATGTATTTTGTGGCTTTAGATACATGCCCTTTTTCTCTTGCAAGGTGGTTCATGTAACCAGACCACTCAGCTGGCAGATTTTCTACATCATCCTCAGAAGTAACAATTATTAAAACTTCAGATATAATTATGTATCTGATGTATGTAGTTTTGGAAGTTTAAAGTAGACCACACCCATTTCTGAGCCTAGTAATATTATTCGAGTAAAGCCTTCCCTTTAAGAGCTGTAGGCGAAAATGCTCAATGATGACAGGGTGTCATCATGCATTTTCTGATTCAGTACACCTAAAAACTGTAAAAAACATTTTGGTTGTACCCTATTACAAGGTTCAGCCAAATTTGGCCATTCTGCTGCCTGACTACATGTTTTACTGCGCTCAATTAATAGCCATGTTGTACTATGCTCAATTAATAGCCATGTTGTACTGTGCTAAATTAATAGCCATGTTTTACTGTGCTCAATTAATAGCCATGTTTTACTGTGCTTCAGCATCTGTATTGCTTGGAATGGATTTAAGAGCTGATTCAAGTTCCATTCTGTAGAGTGTTCTTTGACTTGTTCTTTGACTTGATACTAATTTTTGTTGTTGAATTTATCATAAATTTCTCAGATTGTGTGTATCTGTGTGCATGTGTATCTAAGTGTGTGTGTGCATGTGTATGTAAGTGTGTGTGTGCATGCATGTGCGAGCTTGGGCATAATAGACGACCTCATGAGTGGGGCAAACAGCTGCATTTATAGTAATCTGTCATCAACAAATTATGGCCCACTATACATTCTGACCATCTGCTCCCAACCCTCCACCCTCCCAGGCCCTCACATCCGGCACACAACAAATAGGAACCATTCACACAAATTGAACCAAATAGCTGTACATGCCCAGAACACCACTGAATATTAAAAATGGCCTACAATCACACAGCAGCATTGGATCCACCCCTCTTCCTTCCGAAGTCCTGTAATGCTTCACCTGACCAAAGCTGCACAGGTACCCATGCCTACCATGACCACTTCAAATCCCTTTGTTCTTGAGAAAGGAGGCACTCGTGCCTAGATTTCTTTGGTTAAGTTTTGTTCCAGACATAGAGGACGTGTACTGCGTAGCTTTTGTTTGCTTGCCTCAAAGGAGCTGATTCCTATACCAAACTGTAGCTTGCATTCTAATGATGTCAAGTAGTTACTAAATTATTACAAAAATAAAAAAGTCATTGAAAAACAAAATAAATAAAACAAATAAATATATAACCTACTAATTGTAGTTAATAGACATCCGCCCCCTCCCTGGGAGTGGCCTGGGAGTGGCCTGTAAGAGTGAGACAACATGAAGTAGTCTTCAATAAATTAAAAAAATTTTTTTTTAAATAACCCCCCCCCCCAAAGAATTTGGTGACCCCCACAGGAGGTCACATTTATGCACGCCACCGCGACACACTGTAACAGAGTCAATGGGTGTGTCCCACTTACTGAGACACGCCCATTGCTTGCTAGAACCAGCGCATAACATGCGAGCATCCGCTCTATGCTGCTGGAATGGCTGCAAGAGTTCTGTTCCAGCGTGTCACATGATAAAAACAACATGGACACTCGGCCGGACGCCTCTGGCTGGCTTCTGGGCTAGGTGAGAAACAGGACATGCACTTGTTAGGCAGCCAAGTTTTATGGAGTATATCATATGACTTCATTGCATGCAAGGTGGGTGTGTGGCAATCCTCTTGTTCCGAGTTCTACAGGAGAGTCAGGGAGGGTCCCACCGTGGAATCCCGGGATATCTAGGGATGTCCAAAGTTCATAATTGTTGCCCACGCAATCGTAGCACTACACCCCCAGCATCACCACCCCAGTAGCTAGTGATGCAGTAATACAGGTGGGTGAGAACCGACATCCAAAAATGACCCTGAGATCGTCCACTCCACCACCGGGCAGAGGGAGAGGTGGGAGGGGCATGGCATAGTTGCTTGCACACTTACAAGCTTTGTGCTGAAGGTCCCATATCTTGAGCGTCCTGTCGTGACTTCCTGTGACCACCTTCATGTTGTCCTCCAGGAACTTTGCAGACATCACTCTGTTGCCATGGCCAGTCAGGGTGTGCTGTAATAGGAAAGCATTTTATACAACCGACCTATATATGCAGCCAACAGCATTACCATGCCAACAGCAATTATCTAATGTCATTAGCAGCATTACCATGCCAACAGCAATTATTCAATGTCATTAACAGCATTACCATCCCAACAGCAATTATTCAATGTCATTAACAGCATTACCATGCCAACGGCAATTATTCAATGGTCATTAATTAGGGTCTTTCCTTATTTACCCCCCCCCCCACTCAAAACATATGCAAGGAACACTTGAGTCTGCGCTGTTGGTAGGGATGATAAGTACATACATGTAAGTAGGTGTTGTCCGGGATATGAATTACTGAAATAACAACTTTCTATCTCTACTCTATCTCTACTTTAGTCCATGCATGTCATTTCAAAAATACGCTGAAAGTCGTCATGAAGTTTCTCTGTCACCATCACGTTAGCTGTTCACACAAACCACAACTCTCAATTCGGCTAGTCGGTTAGAACCTGCAGAGAGTTTGCTCTTGTGCAATTATGATAAGTCTATATAGTGTATAGTTCATGCTGAACCGAGGCAGACAATGCTACAGTCAGAGATGTGAGCCTGATTGTGGACCTGATTTATGTGAGCCTGATTGGGGCCTGGATATGGCTGTGAGCCTGATTGGGGCCTGGATGTGAGCCTGATTGGGGCCTGGATGTGGTTGTGAGCCTGATTGGTGCCTGGATGGGTGTCTGGATGTGAGCCTGATTGAGGCCTGGATGTGGATGTGAGCCTGATTATGGCCTGAATGTGAGCCTGATTGGTGCCTGGATGTAAGCCTGATTGAGGCCTGGATGTGGATGTGAGCCTGATTGGTGCCTGAATGTGCGCCTACTTGAGGCCTGGATGTGGTTGTGAGCCTGATTGGTGCCTGGATGTGAGCCTGATTGGGGCCTGGATGTGGTTGTGAGCCTGATTGGTGCCTGGATGGGTGTCTGGATGTGAGCCTGATTGAGGCCTGGATGTGGATGTGAGCCTGATTATGGCCTGAATGTGAGCCTGATTGGTGCCTGGATGTGAGCCTGATTGAGGCCTGGATGTGGATGTGAGCCTGATTGGTGCCTGAATGTGCGCCTACTTGAGGCCTGGATGTGGTTGTGAGCCTGATTGGTGCCTGGTTGTGAGCCTGATTGGGGCCTGGATGTGGTTGTGAGCCTATTTTTTCCAGCAAGTCAACTAGAAGCCTGATTGAGGCCTGGATGTGGATGTGAGCCTGATTGGGGCCTGAATGTGCGCCTAATTGAGGTCTGGATGTGGATGTGAGCCTGATTAGGGCCTGAATGTGAGCCTGATTGAGGCCTGGATGTGGATGTGAGCCAATCACTGATTGGGGCCAGGATGTGGGCCTGAATGTGGATGTGAGCCTGATTGGGGCCTGAATGTGATGTGAGCCTGATTGGGGCCAGGATGTGGGCCTGAATGTGGATGTGAACCTGATTGGGGCCAGGATGTGGGCCTGAATGTGAGCCTGACTAGGGCCTGGATGTGAGCCTGATTAGGGCCTAAATGTGAGCCTGATTGGGGCCTGGGTGTGAGCCTGATTATGGATGTGAGTCCATTTTTAGTCCTCTTTTCCTTCAAATCCACATTACAATGATCTCTCAAAGAAGGTGCCATTGGGAAGCACCTTGCCAAGCTTCCTGTTTCTATATAAGCACCTTGCCAAGCATCTTGTTTCTGTATAAGCACCTTGCCAAGCTTCTTGTTTCTGTATAAGCACCTTGCCAAGCTTCTTGTTTCTATATAAGCACCTTGCCAAGCTTCTTGTTTCTGTATAAGCACCTTGCCAAGCTTCTTGTTTCTGTATAAGCACCTTGCCAAGCTTCTTGTTTCTGTATAAGCACCTTGCCAAGCTTCTTGTTTCTATATAAGCACCTTGCCAAGCTTCTTGTTTCTGTATAAGCACCTTGCCAAGCTTCTTGTTTCTGTATAAGCACCTTGCCAAGCTTCTTGTTTCTATATAAGCATCTTGCCAAGCTTCTTGTTTCTGTATAAGCACCTTGCCAAGCATCTTGTTTCTGTATAAGCACCTTGCCAAGCTTCTTGTTTCTATATAAGCACCTTGCCAAGCTTCTTGTTTCTGTATAAGCACCTTGCCAAGCTTCTTGTTTCTATATAAGTACCTTGCCAAGCATCTTGTTTCTGTATAAGCACCTTGCCAAGCTTCTTGTTTCTATATAAGTACCTTGCCAAGCATCTTGTTTCTGTATAAGCACCTTGCCAAGCTTCTTGTTTCTGTATAAGCACCTTGCCAAGCTTCTTGTTTCTGTATAAGCACCTTGCCAAGCTTCTTGTTTCTGTGTAAGCACCTTGCCAAGCTTCTTGTTTCTGTATAAGCACCTTGCCAAGCTTCTTGTTTCTATATAAGCACCTTGCCAAGCTTCTTGTTTCTATATAAGCACCTTGCCAAGCTTCTTGTTTCTATATAAGCACCTTGCCAAGCATCTTGTTCTATATAAGTACCTTGCCAAGCATCTTGTTTCTGAATAAGCATCTTGCCAAGCTTCTTGTTTCTGAATAAGCACCTTGCCAAGCATCTTGTTTCTGTATAAGCACCTTGCCAAGCATCTTGTTTCTATATAAGCACCTTGCCAGGCTTCTGGTTTCTATATAAGCACTTCGCCAAGCTTCTTGTTTCTGTATAAGAGTTCATGTACATGTATGCTCTGGGCTGTGAAGCAGAAATGTGTGAAATATTTCTGAGAGAGGAGGGTTTTGTTAGGACTAAGCGAGGATGAAGCATTCAGAGTGAGATCATCTGGAAGCACCCACTAAGAGTGAGATCATCTGTAAGCACACACTAAGAGTGAGATCATCTGGAAGCACACCACTAAGAGTGAGATCATCTGGAAGCACACACTAAGAGTGAGATCATCTGGAAGCACCCACTAAGAGTGAGATCATCTGGAAGCACCCACTAAGAGTGAGATCATCTGGAAGCACACACTACGAGTGAGATCATCTGTAAGCACCCACTAAGAGTGAGATCATCTGTAAGCACCCACTAAGAGTGAGATCATCTGTAAGCACCCACTAAGAGTGAGATCATCTGGATGCACCCACTAAGAGTGAGATCATCTGGAAGCACACCACTAAGAGTGAGATCATCTGTAAGCACCCACTAAGAGTGAGATCATCTGGATGCACCCACTAAGAGTGAGATCATCTGGAAGCACCCACTAAGAGTGAGATCATCTGGAAGCACACCACTAAGAGTGAGATCATCTGGAAGCACACCACTAAGAGTGAGATCATCTGTAAGCACACCACTAAGAGTGAGATCATCTGGAAGCACCCACTAAGAGTGAGATCATCTGGAAGCACACACTAAGAGTGAGATCATCTGGAAGCACACACTAAGAGTGAGATCATCTGGAAGCACCCACTAAGAGTGAGATCATCTGTAAGCACCCACTAAGAGTGAGATCATCTGGAAGCACACACTAAGAGTGAGATCATCTGGAAGCACCCACTAAGAGTGAGATCATCTGGAAGCACCCACTAAGAGTGAGATCATCTGTAAGCACCCACTAAGAGTGAGATCATCTGGAAGCACACACTACGAGTGAGATCATCTGTAAGCACCCACTAAGAGTGAGATCATCTGTAAGCACCCACTAAGAGTGAGATCATCTGTAAGCACCCACTAAGAGTGAGATCATCTGGATGCACCCACTAAGAGTGAGATCATCTGGAAGCACACCACTAAGAGTGAGATCATCTGTAAGCACCCACTAAGAGTGAGATCATCTGGAAGCACACACTAAGAGTGAGATCATCTGGAAGCACACCACTAAGAGTGAGATCATCTGGAAGCACCCACTAAGAGTGAGATCATCTGGAAGCACACACTAAGAGTGAGATCATCTGGAAGCACCCACTAAGAGTGAGATCATCTGTAAGCACACACTAAGAGTGAGATCATCTGGAAGCACCCACTAAGAGTGAGATCATCTGGAAGCACACACTAAGAGTGAGATCATCTGGAAGCACCCACTAAGAGTGAGATCATCTGGAAGCACCCACTAAGAGTGAGATCATCTGGAAGCACCCACTAAGAGTGAGATCATCTGGAAGCACCCACTAAGAGTGAGATCATCTGGAAGCACCCACTAAGAGTGAGATCATCTGTAAGCACCCACTAAGAGTGAGATCATCTGGAAGCACACCACTAAGAGTGAGATCATCTGGAAGCACCCACTAAGAGTGAGATCATCTGTAAGCACCCACTAAGAGTGAGATCATCTGGAAGCACCCACTAAGAGTGAGATCATCTGGAAGCACCCACTAAGAGTGAGATCATCTGGAAGCACCCACTAAGAGTGAGATCATCTGGAAGCACCCACTAAGAGTGAGATCATCTGGAAGCACCCACTAAGAGTGAGATCATCTGGAAGCACCCACTAAGAGTGAGATCATCTGGAAGCACCCACTAAGAGTGAGATCATCTGGAAGCACCCACTAAGAGTGAGATCATCTGGAAGCACCCACTAAGAGTGAGATCATCTGGAAGCACCCACTAAGAGTGAGATCATCTGGAGGCACCCACTAAGAGTGAGATCATCTGTAAGCACCCACTAAGAGTGAGATCATCTGGAAGCACCCACTAAGAGTGAGATCATCTGTAAGCACCCACTAAGAGTGAGATCATCTGGAAGCACCCACTAAGAGTGAGATCATCTGGAAGCACCCACTAAGAGTGAGATCTCTGGAAGCACACACTAAGAGTGAGATCATCTGGAAGCACCCACTAAGAGTGAGATCATCTGTAAGCACCCACTAAGAGTGAGATCATCTGGAAGCACCCACTAAGAGTGAGATCATCTGGAAGCACACACTAAGAGTGAGATCATCTGTAAGCACACACTAAGAGTGAGATCATCTGGAAGCACCCACTAAGTGAGATCATCTGTAAGCACCCACTAAGAATGAGATCATCTGGAAGCACCCACTAAGAGTGAGATCATCTGGAAGCACCCACTAAGAGTGAGATCTCTGGAAGCACCCACTAAAAGTGAGATCATCTGGAAGCACCCACTAAGAGTGAGATCATCTGGAAGCACCCACTAAGAGTGAGATCATCTGTAAGCACACACTAAGAGTGAGATCATCTGGAAGCACCCACTAAAAGTGAGATCATCTGGAAGCACCCACTAAGAGTGAGATCATCTGGAAGCACCCACTAAAAGTGAGATCATCTGTAAGCACCCACTAAGAGTGAGATCATCTGGAAGCACACACTAAGATTGAGATCATCTGGAAGCACACATTAAGAGTGAGATCATCTGGAAGCACCCACTAAGAGTGAGATCATCTGTAAGCACCCACTAAGAGTGAGATCATCTGGAAGCACCCACTAAAAGTGAGATCATCTGGAAGCACCCACTAAGAGTGAGATCATCTGGAAGCACCCACTAAGAGTGAGATCATCTGTAAGCACACACTAAGAGTGAGATCATCTGGAAGCACCCACTAAGAGTGAGATCATCTGGAAGCACACACTAAGAGTGAGATCATCTGGAAGCACCCACTAAGAGTGAGATCATCTGGAAGCACACACTAAGAGTGAGATCATCTGGAAGCACCCACTAAGAGTGAGATCATCTGGAAGCACCCACTAAGAGTGAGATCATCTGGAAGCACCCACTAAGAGTGAGATCATCTGGAAGCACACACTAAGAGTGAGATCATCTGGAAGCACCCACTAAGAGTGAGATCATCTGGAAGCACCCACTAAGAGTGAGATCATCTGGAAGCACACACTAAGAGTGAGATCATCTGGAAGCACACACTAAGAGTGAGATCGTCTGGAAGCACACACTAAGAGTGAGATCATCTGGAAGCACCCACTAAGAGTGAGATCATCTGGAAGCACCCACTAAGAGTGAGATCATCTGGAAGCACCCACTAAGAGTGAGATCATCTGGAAGCACCCACTAAGAGTGAGATCATCTGGAAGCACACCACTAAGAGTGAGATCATCTGGAAGCACCCACTAAGAGTGACATCATCTGTAAGCACACCACTAAGAGTGAGATCATCTGGAAGCACCCACTAAGAGTGAGATCATCTGGAAGCACCCACTAAGAGTGAGATCATCTGGAAGCACCCACTAAGAGTGAGATCATCTGGAAGCACCCACTAAGAGTGAGATCATCTGTAAGCACCCACTAAGAGTGAGATCATCTGGAAGCACACCACTAATAAGGGTGAGATCATCTGTAAGCACACACTAAGAGTGAGATCATCTGGAAGCACACACTAAGTGAGATCATCTGTAAGCACCCACTAAGAGTGAGATCATCTGGAAGCACACACTAAGAGTGAGATCATCTGGAAGCACCCACTAAGAGTGAGATCATCTGGAAGCACACCACTAAGAGTGAGATCATCTGTAAGCACCCACTAAGAGTGAGATCATCTGGAAGCACCTACTAAGAGTGAGATCATCTGTAAGCACCCACTAAGAGTGAGATCATCTGGAAGCACCCACTAAGAGTGAGATCATCTGGAAGCACCCACTAAGAGTGAGATCATCTGGAAGCACACACTAAGAGTGAGATCATCTGGAAGCACCCACTAAGGGTGAGATCATCTGGAAGCACCCACTAAGAGTGAGATCATCTGGAAGCACCCACTAAGAGTGAGATCATCTGGAAGCACACACTAAGAGTGAGATCATCTGGAAGCACCCCACTAAGAGTGAGATCATCTGGAAGCACACACTAAGAGTGAGATCATCTGTAAGCACCCACTAAGAGTGAGATCATCTGGAAGCACCCACTAAGAGTGAGATCATCTGGAAGCACCCACTAAGAGAGAGATCATCTGGAAGCACCCACTAAGAGTGAGATCATCTGTAAGCACCCACTAAGAGTGAGATCATCTGGAAGCACCCACTAAGAGTGAGATCATCTGGAAGCACATACTAAGAGTGAGATCATCTGTAAGCACCCACTAAGAGTGAGATCATCTGGAAGCACCCACTAAGAGTGAGATCATCTGGAAGCACACACTAAGAGTGAGATCTCTGGAAGCACACACTAAGAGTGAGATCATCTGGAAGCACCCACTAAGAGTGAGATCATCTGTAAGCACCCACTAAGAGTGAGATCATCTGGAAGCACCCACTAAGAGTGAGATCATCTGGAAGCACACACTAAGAGTGAGATCATCTGTAAGCACCCACTAAGAGTGAGATCATCTGGAAGCACCCACTAAGAGTGAGATCATCTGGAAGCACCCACTAAAAGTGAGATCATCTGGAAGCACCCACTAAGAGTGAGATCATCTGGAAGCACCCACTAAGAGTGAGATCATCTGGAAGCACCCACTAAGAGTGAGATCATCTGGAAGCACCCACTAAGAGTGAGATCATCTGGAAGCACCCACTAAGAGTGAGATCATCTGGAAGCACACACTAAGAGTGAGATCATCTGTAAGCACACACTAAGAGTGAGATCATCTGGAAGCACCCACTAAGAGTGAGATCATCTGGAAGCACCCACTAAGAGTGAGATCATCTGGAAGCACCCACTAAAAGTGAGATCATCTGGAAGCACCCACTAAGAGTGAGATCATCTGGAAGCACACACTAAGAGTGAGATCATCTGGAAGCACCCACTAAGAGTGAGATCATCTGGAAGCACCCACTAAGAGTGAGATCATCTGCAAGCACACACTAAGAGTGAGATCATCTGGAAGCACCCACTAAGTGAGATCATCTGTAAGCACCCACTAAGAGTGAGATCATCTGGAAGCACCCACTAAGAGTGAGATCATCTGGAAGCACCCACTAAGAGTGAGATCATCTGGAAGCACCCACTAAAAGTGAGATCATCTGGAAGCACCCACTAAGAGTGAGATCATCTGGAAGCACCCACTAAGAGTGAGATCATCTGTAAGCACACACTAAGAGTGAGATCATCTGGAAGCACCCACTAAGAGTGAGATCATCTGGAAGCACACACTAAGAGTGAGATCATCTGGAAGCACACACTAAGAGTGAGATCATCTGGAAGCACACACTAAGAGTGAGATCATCTGGAAGCACCCACTAAGAGTGAGATCATCTGGAAGCACACACTAAGAGTGAGATCATCTGGAAGCACCCACTAAGAGTGAGATCATCTGGAAGCACCCACTAAGAGTGAGATCATCTGGAAGCACCCACTAAGAGTGAGATCATCTGGAAGCACACACTAAGAGTGAGATCATCTGGAAGCACCCACTAAGAGTGAGATCATCTGGAAGCACACACTAAGAGTGAGATCATCTGGAAGCACACACTAAGAGTGAGATCATCTGGAAGCACCCACTAAGAGTGAGATCATCTGGAAGCACCCACTAAGAGTGAGATCGTCTGGAAGCACACACTAAGAGTGAGATCATCTGTAAGCACACACTAAGAGTGAGATCATCTGGAAGCACCCACTAAGAGTGAGATCATCTGGAAGCACCCACTAAGAGTGAGATCATCTGGAAGCACCCACTAAGAGTGAGATCATCTGGAAGCACACCACTAAGAGTGAGATCATCTGGAAGCACCCACTAAGAGTGACATCATCTGTAAGCACACCACTAAGAGTGAGATCATCTGGAAGCACCCACTAAGAGTGAGATCATCTGGAAGCACCCACTAAGAGTGAGATCATCTGTAAGCACCCACTAAGAGTGAGATCATCTGGAAGCACCCACTAAGGGTGAGATCATCTGTAAGCACCCACTAAGAGTGAGATCATCTGGAAGCACCCACTAAGAGTGAGATCATCTGGAAGCACACACACTAAGAGTGAGATCATCTGGAAGCACACACTAAGAGTGAGATCATCTGGAAGCACCCACTAAGAGTGAGATCATCTGGAAGCACCCACTAAGAGTGAGATCATCTGGAAGCACCCACTAAGAGTGAGATCATCTGTAAGCAAACACTAAGAGTGAGATCATCTGGAAGCACACCACTAAGAGTGAGATCATCTGGAAGCACCCACTAAGAGTGAGATCATCTGGAAGCACCCACTAAGAGTGAGATCATCTGGAAGCACACACTAAGAGTGAGATCATCTGGAAGCACACACTAAGAGTGAGATCATCTGGAAGCACCCACTAAGAGTGAGATCATCTGGAAGCACCCACTAAGAGTGAGATCATCTGGAAGCACCCACTAAGAGTGAGATCATCTGGAAGCACCCACTAAGAGTGAGATCATCTGGAAGCACCCACTAAGAGTGAGATCATCTGGAAGCACCCACTAAGAGTGAGATCATCTGGAAGCACACACTAAGAGTGAGATCATCTGGAAGCACCCACTAAGAGTGAGATCATCTGGAAGCACCCACTAAGAGTGAGATCATCTGGAAGCACACACTAAGAGTGAGATCATCTGGAAGCACACACTAAGAGTGAGATCATCTGGAAGCACCCACTAAGAGTGAGATCATCTGTAAGCACACACTACGAGTGAGATCATCTGTAAGCACCCACTAAGAGTGAGATCATCTGGAAGCACACACTAAGAGTGAGATCATCTGGAAGCACCCACTAAGAGTGAGATCATCTGTAAGCACACACTACGAGTGAGATCATCTGTAAGCACCCACTAAGAGTGAGATCATCTGGAAGCACACACTAAGAGTGAGATCATCTGGAAGCACACACTAAGAGTGAGATCATCTGGAAGCACCCACTAAGAGTGAGATCATCTGTAAGCACCCACTAAGAGTGAGATCATCTGGAAGCACACACTAAGAGTGAGATCATCTGGAAGCACCCACTAAGAGTGAGATCATCTGGAAGCCACACGAAGAGCGAGATCATCTGTAAGCACCCACTAAGAGTGAGATCATCTGGAAGCACCCACTAAGAGTGAGATCATCTGGAAGCACACACTAAGAGTGAGATCATCTGGAAGCACACACTAAGAGTGAGATCATCTGTAAGCACCCACTAAGAGTGAGATCATCTGTAAGCACCCACTAAGAGTGAGATCATCTGGAAGCACCCACTTAAGAGTGAGATCATCTGGAAGCACACACTAAGAGTGAGATCATCTGGAAGCACACACTAAGAGTGAGATCATCTGGAAGCACCCACTAAGAGTGAGATCATCTGGAAGCACACACTAAGAGTGAGATCATCTGGAAGCACACACTAAGAGTGAGATCATCTGTAAGCACCCACTAAGAGTGAGATCATCTGGAAGCACCCACTAAGAGTGAGATCATCTGGAAGCACACACTAAGAGTGAGATCATCTGGAAGCACACACTAAGAGTGAGATCATCTGGAAGCACCCACTAAGAGTGAGATCATCTGGAAGCACACACTAAGAGTGAGATCATCTGGAAGCACCCACTAAGAGTGAGATCATCTGGAAGCCACACGAAGAGCGAGATCATCTGTAAGCACACACTAAGAGTGAGATCATCTGGAAGCACACACTACGAGTGAGATCATCTGGAAGTGCCTGGTACTTACCGTAATAGCGGAGCTGGTTAAGCTGGGTGCTTGTAATGGCAGTCCACAAGAAAATGGACGCCTAACATCAAGCAGAAGCTTAACAAGCAAGTGCCCATGTGCAGGTGTAAGCAGGCTAAGGATTGTCCAGTGAATGTAGTGTGCTAGTTGGAAGAGACGGAGACCAGTTGAACTGTTACTGGGCAGAGCCTGGAGAGTGTCAGATGTGTAGATCCATCTACAAATTTTCTAGTCACTAGAAATGGAAGAAACTCGTGCCTTTTGCTGGGACATAGTCAAGATCAACACTTAGCAAATAGAGGCTAGAGCTGCAACAGTAAAGTAGATGCTTAACAAACAGAGGCTAGAGCCAACAGTAAAGTAGGTGCTTAACAAACAGAGACTAGAGCCAACAGTAAAGTAGGTGCTTAACAAACAGAGGCTAGAGCCAACAGTAAAGTAGGTGATTAACAAACAGAGGCTAGAGCCAACAGTAAAGTAGATGCTTAACAAACAGAGGCTAGAGCCAACAGTAAAGTAGGTGCTTAACAAACAGAGACTAGAGCCAACAGTAAAGCAGGTGCTTAACAAACAGAGGCTAGAGCCAACAGTAAAGTAGGTGCTTAACAAACAGAGGCTAGAGCCAACAGTAAAGTAGGTGCTTAATTAACAAACAGAGGCTAGAGCCAACAGTAAAGTAGGTGCTTAACAAACAGAGGCTAGAGCCAACAGTAAAGTAGGTGCTTAACAAACAGAGACTAGAGCCAATAGTAAAGTAGATGCTTAACAAATAGAGGCTAGAACCAACAGTAAAGTAGGTGCTTAACAACAGAGGCTAGAGCCAACAGTAAAGTAGGTGCTTAACAAACAGAGGCTAGAGCCAACAGTAAAGTAGGTGCTTAATTAACAAACAGAGGCTAGAGCCAACAGTAAAGTAGGTGCTTAACAAACAGAGGCTAGAGCCAACAGTAAAGTAGGTGCTTAACAAACAGAGACTAGAGCCAATAGTAAAGTAGATGCTTAACAAATAGAGGCTAGAACCAACAGTAAAGTAGGTGCTTAACAAACAGAGGCTAGAGCCAACAGTAAAGTAGGTGCTTAACAAACAGAGGCTAGAGCCAACAGTAAAGTAAGTGCTTAACAAACAGAGGCTAGAGCCAACAGTAAAGTAGGTGCTTAACAAACAGAGGCTAGAGCCAACAGTAAAGTAGGTGCTTAACAAACAGAGACTAGAGCCAATAGTAAAGTAGGTGCTTAACAAACAGTGGCTAGAGCCAACAGTAAAGTAGGTGCTTAACAACAGAGGCTAGAGCCAACAGTAAAGTAGGTGCTTAACAACAGAGGCTAGAGCCAACAGTAAAGTAAGTGCTTAACAAACAGAGGCTAGAGCCAACAGTAAAGTAGGTGCTTAACAAACAGAGACTAGAGCCAATAGTAAAGTAGGTGCTTAACAAACAGTGGCTAGAGCCAACAGTAAAGTAGGTGCTTAACAACAGAGGCTAGAGCCAACAGTAAAGTAGGTGCTTAACAACAGAGGCTAGAGCCAACAGTAAAGTAGGTGCTTAACAAACAGATGCTAGAGCCAACAGTAAAGTAGGTGCTTAACAAACAGAGGCTAGAGCCAACAGTAAAGTAGGTGCTTAATTAACAAACAGAGGCTTGAGCAGTAAAGTAGGTGCTTAACAAACAGAGGCTAGAGCCAACAGTAAAGTAGATGCTTAACAAACAGAGACTAGAGCCAATAGTAAAGTAGATGCTTAACAAATAGAGGCTAGAACCAACAGTAAAGTAGGTGCTTAACAAACAGAGGCTAGAGCCAACAGTAAAGTAGGTGCTTAACAAACAGAGGCTAGAGCCAACAGTAAAGTAGGTGCTTAACAAACAGAGACTAGAGCCAATAGTAAAGTAGATGCTTAACAAATAGAGGCTAGAACCAACAGTAAAGTAGATGCTTAACAAACAGAGACTAGAGCCAATAGTAAAGTAGGTGCTTAACAAACAGTGGCTAGAGCCAACAGTAAAGTAGGTGCTTAACAACAGAGGCTAGAGCCAACAGTAAAGTAGATGCTTAACAAACAGAGACTAGAGCCAATAGTAAAGTAGGTGCTTAACAAACAGTGGCTAGAGCCAACAGTAAAGTAGGTGCTTAACAAACAGAGACTAGAGCCAACAGTAAAGTAGGTGCTTAACAAACAGAGACTAGAGCCAATAGTAAAGTAGATGCTTAACAAACAGAGACTAGAGCCAATAGTAAAGTAGGTGCTTAACAAACAGTGGCTAGAGCCAACAGTAAAGTAGGTGCTTAACAACAGAGGCTAGAGCCAACAGTAAAGTAGGTGCTTAACAACAGAGGCTAGAGCCAACAGTAAAGTAGGTGCTTAACAAACAGATGCTAGAGCCAACAGTAAAGTAGGTGCTTAACAAACAGAGGCTAGAGCCAACAGTAAAGTAGGTGCTTAATTAACAAACAGAGGCTAGAGCCAACAGTAAAGTAGGTGCTTAACAAACAGAGGCTAGAGCCAACAGTAAAGTAGATGCTTAACAAACAGAGACTAGAGCCAATAGTAAAGTAGATGCTTAACAAATAGAGGCTAGAACCAACAGTAAAGTAGGTGCTTAACAAACAGAGGCTAGAGCCAACAGTAAAGTAGGTGCTTAACAAACAGAGGCTAGAGCCAACAGTAAAGTAGGTGCTTAACAAACAGATGCTAGAGCCAACAGTAAAGTAGGTGCTTAACAAACAGAGGCTAGAGCCAACAGTAAAGTAGGTGCTTAATTAACAAACAGAGGCTAGAGCCAACAGTAAAGTAGGTGCTTAACAAACAGAGGCTAGAGCCAACAGTAAAGTAGATGCTTAACAAACAGAGACTAGAGCCAATAGTAAAGTAGATGCTTAACAAATAGAGGCTAGAACCAACAGTAAAGTAGGTGCTTAACAAACAGAGGCTAGAGCCAACAGTAAAGTAGGTGCTTAACAAACAGAGGCTAGAGCCAACAGTAAAGTAGGTGCTTAACAAACAGAGACTAGAGCCAATAGTAAAGTAGGTGCTTAACAAACAGTGGCTAGAGCCAACAGTAAAGTAGGTGCTTAACAAACAGAGACTAGAGCCAACAGTAAAGTAGGTGCTTAACAAACAGAGACTAGAGCCAATAGTAAAGTAGATGCTTAACAAACAGAGACTAGAGCCAATAGTAAAGTAGGTGCTTAACAAACAGTGGCTAGAGCCAACAGTAAAGTAGGTGCTTAACAACAGAGGCTAGAGCCAACAGTAAAGTAGGTGCTTAACAACAGAGGCTAGAGCCAACAGTAAAGTAGGTGCTTAACAAACAGATGCTAGAGCCAACAGTAAAGTAGGTGCTTAACAAACAGAGGCTAGAGCCAACAGTAAAGTAGGTGCTTAATTAACAAACAGAGGCTAGAGCCAACAGTAAAGTAGGTGCTTAACAAACAGAGGCTAGAGCCAACAGTAAAGTAGATGCTTAACAAACAGAGACTAGAGCCAATAGTAAAGTAGATGCTTAACAAATAGAGGCTAGAACCAACAGTAAAGTAGGTGCTTAACAAACAGAGGCTAGAGCCAACAGTAAAGTAGGTGCTTAACAAACAGAGGCTAGAGCCAACAGTAAAGTAGGTGCTTAACAAACAGAGACTAGAGCCAATAGTAAAGTAGATGCTTAACAAATAGAGGCTAGAACCAACAGTAAAGTAGATGCTTAACAAACAGAGACTAGAGCCAATAGTAAAGTAGGTGCTTAACAAACAGTGGCTAGAGCCAACAGTAAAGTAGGTGCTTAACAACAGAGGCTAGAGCCAACAGTAAAGTAGATGCTTAACAAACAGAGACTAGAGCCAATAGTAAAGTAGGTGCTTAACAAACAGTGGCTAGAGCCAACAGTAAAGTAGGTGCTTAACAAACAGAGACTAGAGCCAACAGTAAAGTAGGTGCTTAACAAACAGAGACTAGAGCCAACAGTAAAGTAGGTGCTTAATTAACAAACAGAGGCTAGAGCCAACAGTAAAGTAGGTGCTTAACAAACAGAGGCTAGAGCCAACAGTAAAGTAAGTGCTTAACAAACAGAGGCTAGAGCCAACAGTAAAGTAGGTGCTTAATAAACAGAGGCTAGAGCCAACAGTAAAGTAGGTGCTTAACAAACAGAGGCTAGAGCCAACAGTAAAGTAGGTGCTTAACAAACAGAGGCTAGAGCCAACAGTAAAGTAGGTGCTTAATAAACAGAGGCTAGAGCCAATAGTAAAGTAGATGCTTAACAAATAGAGGCTAGAACCAACAGTAAAGTAGGTGCTTAACAAACAGAGACTAGAGCCAACAGTAAAGTAGGTGCTTAACAAACAGAGGCTAGAGCCAACAGTAAAGTAGGTGCTTAACAAACAGAGGCTAGAGCCAACAGTAAAGTAAGTGCTTAACAAACAGAGGCTAGAGCCAACAGTAAAGTAGGTGCTTAACAAACAGAGGCTAGAGCCAACAGTAAAGTAGGTGCTTAACAAACAGAGACTAGAGCCAACAGTAAAGTAGGTGCTTAACAAACAGAGACTAGAGCCAACAGTAAAGTAGGTGCTTAACAAACAGAGGCTAGAGCCAACAGTAAAGTAGGTGCTTAACAAACAGAGGCTAGATCCAACAGTAAAAGTAGGTGCTTAACAACAGAGGCTAGAGCCAACAGTAAAGTAGGTGCTCAATAGAAATACCAGCTTGACAACCAACTAATAGGAGTGATGAAGGGAAGGCCTCACAGTAGCGGACAATAACTCCAGGCAGCTGTTTGTGTTCAGTATTTTCATACTCTTCAACATACAGGGAATTATTAAGTGGGCTGTGCAAAGGGTTATTAAGTGGGATGTATAAGGGGTTATTAGGTGGGCTGTGCAAGAATTGAGTGGGATGTACAAGGTTATTAAGTGGGCTATACAAGGGGTTATTAAGTGGGATGTAAAAGGGATATTAAGTGAGCAATACAGGGTATATTAAGTGGGTTGCTGTACAAGAGGTTGTTAATTAAATCGTAGTGTTAATCTTTGGTGGTCTGGTGGTCTAGCTAGGGCTGGAGTTGGTTTATGGTTAGAGGCAATTCTATAGAGTACGTCCTCCCTCTTTTCAGAACACACACACACACACGCACACAAATAAAAACACTTCCCACGCACCAACAACTTACTCACTTACTTTAGCCACGACCTTCTCTACCCGAACTAACTATTCCTTAACGTCCAAGTAAGTGTAAGTGTGACCATGCAGCTCACCTCGTTAACAACTTCCCAAGCACCACTTAATAGAGCCTCCTAGCCTAGGCAATGTCCTCCACCACAGAGAAGCACTGCTTGCAAGCACCACTTGATAACCTCCTAGCCTAGGCAATGTCCTCCACCACAGAGAAGCACTGCTTGCAAGCACCACTTGATAACCTCCTAGCCTAGACAGTATCCTCCACCACAGCATAGTGTAGAGAGGGCACTGCTTGCAAGCACCACTTGATAACCTCCTAGCCTAGGCAGTGTCCTCCACCACAGCATAGTGTAGAGAAGCACTGCTTGCAAGCACCACTTGATAACCTCCTAGCCTAGGCAGTGTCCTCCACCACAGCATGGTGTAGAGAAGCACTGCTTGCAAGCACCACTTGATAACCTCCTAGCCTAGGCAGTGTCCTCCACCACAGTATAGTGTAGAGAAGCACTGCTTGCAAGCACCACTTGATAACCTCCTAGCCTAGGCAGTGTCCTCCACCACAGCATAGAATGGTTATGTGTGCAGCAGTTGTGGCAGTTAATGGCCACTAGGGAAGATGCTACTCATTTTGCAAACTGTGAGAGTTGGTGTTTGAAAAAGATAGAAAGTGACCAGGACCTTTAGCACCCAAGTCGTGCACATGCGTTAAGTTAGCCAATCCCATTGCTCCACTTACCTCTGGTGACAGACCACCTCCTTTGAGAGGCCGCTTTAGTGTGTGAATTTGGAGGGACCACTTACGAAGTGGATTGATGCATTTTAATTGTGGTCATTTTAATTGTGGTCAGAGGTGATCTTTGGCGGAGAGGTCTCTCAAAAGAGGGATTACTGTGTCATCTATCCCCTTACCTTGGGCCTCTCGTCATGCAGGGTCCAGATGCGTGCACCACCATCATTAGAAGCTGCCAGCACTTGTCGACACTGCAGAAAGAGAGAGAGGGAGGAGGAGGAGGGAGGAAAGGGTCGGAGTAGAGGGATAAGGGAGGAGGCAAAGAGGAGGAAGGCAAAGGGGCAGAGGGAGAAGGGACAGGAGCCGTGGACAAAGAAAGGAAAGGAGAGGAAGGAGGAGAGGAGGAAGAAGGTATAAGGAGGAGGAAGGAGGAGGAGGAAAGGGAAGGGATGGAGGGAGGGGGGGTGGATGGAGGGAGGGGGGATGGAGGGAGGGGGATGAAGGGAGGGGGATGGAGGGAGGAGGGATGGAGGGAGGGGGATGAAGGGAGGAGGGGGATGGAGGGAGGGGGATGAAGGGAGGGGGATGGAGGGAGGAGGGATGGAGGAGGGATGGAGGGAGGGAGGGGGATGGAGGGAGGGGGAATGGAGGGAGGGGGATGGAGGGAGGAGGAGGGATGGAGGGAGGGGGGATGGAGGAGGAGGGATGGAGGGAGGAGGGATGGAGGACGAGGGATGGAGGAGGTATGGAGGGAGGGAGGAGGGATGGAGGGAGGGATGGAGGGGGGATGGAGGGAGGGGGGATGGAGGGAGGGGGAGGAGGGATGGAGGGAGGGAGGGATGGAGGAGGGATGGAGGGAGGAGGAGGAAAGGGAAGAAGCCAAAACAGGAAGAGATGATGACTTATCAGCACTCGAGCAAACACATCATAAGAACTGCAGCCACATACATTCTGGTCAAACTGGACAGACATGATGCTCTGGCTGCAGCCTCGCAGAGTATACTTCAACTCCATCTTATCTGCAAGTAACATTAAAGTGCTTTAATATAATTTAAAAAATCTAATTAGAATCGACTTGGCAAGAGAGAAAGGAAATTAGACTGTCTAAACCACAACCAGTTAGACGACCTTTTACCATTTAAAATCATGTGGACCAATCGATAAAATGGATCGTAGAAGTATATAAAACTGCAGTAGTCATCGGACCCTTATCCAGCGTAAAGATTTGGTGAAGTGTCTGAGCACCACTCTGATTGGTCTAACCCTGTGATACATGTACGTCCCAGTTTGTGAGGAGCCCATGTAGCTGATGCATGCTCAGGCTACACTCTTCTCAAATTAATCAAACTTCCAGGAAAAACCTAATTCTAGGCTTCAAAAGCTTACACATATGTACCAGAAGTGATATTTGTCTTGGTGCGTTTCCCAGTAGAGCTATTGTCAACTTACTTCAACCTGTGTGGTGTTGGTCCAGTGAGTGCCCCTATAGAGCTATTGTCAACCTACTCCAACCTGCCTCACCCAGTGTGGTGTTGGTCCAGTGCATGCACCCAGTGTTAACCTGCCTCAACCCAGTGTGATGTTGGTCCAATGTGTGTCCCCATGGAGCTATTGTCAACCTACTTCAACCTGCCTCAACCCAGTGTGGTGTTGGTGTGCCCCCATAGAGCTATGTCAACCTGTAGTACCTCTCCCTGGTGAAATAGCTGCATGGACATGGACATCACAATAATTGAATGCACATGTGTGCACCCTCAGCTAGGTAGGCACGTGGTTATGTAATCGCCCCCTGTGAGTGGGTCTGCTGGTGGCAAATAGTGGCCATCTAAGAAGTGGGTGTGGTCTATCATACCTTGCGAGGGCCTCCAGCTCCACACCTTGACTAATTTGTCGGCCCCGCCAGTGGCCATGTAGTTGCCATCACTGCTGAAGCACAAGGCACTCACCTCACTGTCATGAGCATCCTACACAGTCAGTCACAGCCATGAGGGTAGTGACATACCCACACACAAGTATGCACGCACACACCACACACAAGTACATGTATGCACGCACACACCACACACACAAGTAAGCACATACACCACACACACACACATAAGTATGCACGCACACCACACACACACACACAAGTATGCACGCACACCACACACACACACACACAAGTATGCACGCACACCACACACACACACACACAAGTATGCACACACACCACACACACACACAAGTATGCACACACACCACACACACACACAAGTATGCACGCACACCACACACACACACACACAAGTATGCACACACACCACACACACACACACAAGTATGCACACACACACACAAGTATGCATGCACACCACACACACACACAAGTATGCACGCACACCACACACACGCACACTCACACATCCACACACCTATCTGAAGATTACAAAGTAAACATGGAATACTTTGCGTTTAAAATTATAAGAAGATATTTCGTGCTATTCGTCGAACTCGTGGTCTATGAATTATTACTTACTGACGTGACTGACTGTGAGACAATACGCAACTCACTTCTGAAGAGAAGCCAGCAGGAAAGCTGTGCATGAGATTGCTAGGCCATGCTCGAGAGAGAGGCTGTGGAAACCAACTTTGAGGGATTGTGAAAGAGAGCTATGAAAAAGATGGCGCCATCATTATTGCACACGTTCCTAGGAGACTGTCATCACTTCCCTGAACTTCATATATCTTAGGAGTCAGATATTTTCAACATTTCTAGAAGCACGCCCTCTTCTCTGCCTTGCCTGGTGTGTCTGCACGAGCCATAGCCAACGCATAACCTTACCCACTTTATAATTACATGTTTAAAAAATTCCTTGTTTTTTTAAACATTTTTGCAGGTAAGTAGGATTATGAAAATGTATCAACAACGAAGATTTAAGGGTAACTCGTCTCATATGTATGGTCTCAGAGTCAGTACGGATACCATGGCAAGAATGCATCGTGTACAGGTGTAAATAAAAGGGTGTGCTCTTTCCTTCTTTGGTGACAGATAAAACCAGCGGCAATAACAGGAAGGGAGACAAGCGAGCAACAAACGGGAGGAACGCGAGGTAGGACTCACAAATGTGCAGAAGGGGTTCGCAGGGCAAATGGAGGGACCTATCACTTCAGATGCTCCCCCTGCCTCAGGTCCACTCCCAGTTCTTGTCCGTCGGTCAATACTTTCTCTGGACCTGGTGGATATCCGACGCACCCCTCCCGCTCCTACATCCGTTCCTCCACCACTTCCTACGATGTGGGAGTCAATCGGGAACGGTTCCTTCTCCTCGGAAGCTCTGCGTATGTCATCTTCTAGCTTCTTGTCACGTTGCCTAGTGACAAAAATCAGTGAGCACTCCACAGCATAAAAATAAAGGCAGTCCACAATAGTCATGTGGGGGACATGTATGAGGGTGACACACACAAGTCCCCCGTGTGTGGGGGTCATGTGGATGTGAGAGGGACACAAGAGTTCCCACGTGTATGGGGGACATGTCTGTGGGGGACACAGAGTTCCCCCGTGTGTGGGGGATATGTGAGGGCGACACAGAGTTCCCCGTGTGTGGGGGAAACAGAGTTCCCCCGTGTGTGGGGGTCATGTGGATGTGAGAGGGACACAGAGTTCCCACGTGTATGGGGGACATGTGTGAGGTTGACACAGAGTTCCCCCGTGTGTGGGGGACATAGAGTTCCCCCGTGTGTGGGGGATATGTGAGGGCGACACAGAGTTCCCCCGTGTGTGGGGGACACAGAGTTCCCCCGTGTGTGGGGGACACGTGGATGTGAGGGCGACACAGAGTTCCCAGTGTATGGGGGACATGTGTGAGGTTGACACAGAGTTCCCCCCGTGTGTGGGGGACATGTGTGAGGGTGACACAGAGTTCCCCCGTGAGTTCCCCCATGCCCCGCCTCTGCTAGTAAAAAACACACACCCAACATCTCTGAGCTGCTTTAGCCTCAACAGTGCACACACTAACCTCCGGCCTCAACAGTGCACACACTAACCTCCGGCCTCAACAGTGCACACACTAACCTCCGGCCTCAACAGTGCACACACTAACCTCCGGCCTCAACAGTGCACACACTAACCTCCGGCCTCAACAGTGCACACACTAACCTCCGGCCTCAACAGTGCACACACTAACCTCCGGCCTCAACAGTGCACACACTAACCTCTGGCCTCAACAGTGCACACGCTAACCTCCGGCCTCAACAGTGCACACACTAACCTCCGGCCTCAACAGTGCACACACTAACCTCCGGCCTCAACAGTGCACACACTAACCTCCGGCCTCAACAGTGCACACACTAACCTCCGGCCTCAACAGTGCACACACTAACCTCCGGCCTCAACAGTGCACACACTAACCCCCGGCCTCCACAGTGCACACACTAACCTCCGGCCTCAACAGTGCACACGCTAACCTCCGGCCTCAACAGTGCACACACTAACCTCCGGCCTCAACAGTGCACACGCTAACCTCCGGCCTCAACAGTGCACACACTAACTAACCTCCGGCCTCAACAGTGCACACACTAACCTCCGGCCTCATCAGTGCACACACTAACCTCCGGAAAGTCTCGTTGGCTTCATTGAGTTCGTCCGCCTGCTGAGCTCTGATCTGAATCAACCGTGTCCTCTGAAAACACAACAAAAGAGAAAACTCACTTAAACATTCTTGTTGCTGCAACTTCTTCACTGTTGTTGTTGTTGTTATTATTAATATATTACAACTATTATTATTATTATTATTATTATTATTATTATTATTATTATTATTATTATTATTATTATTATTATTATTATTATTATTATTATTATTATTATATATTATTATTGTGTTAGGTTGTAAACTCTCCACTACTCTCAGTTGACATAAGGAAATTAGTGACCTTCTCTTCGCGACGTTTCGTTTTGACCAGAGGTTCTAGTCTGTGATGCAAGTTATTATTGCATAGACACACCCTCACTATCGGATTGCCTCGAGATTATATAAAAATCGAAACCATCTAAAAAGTAATGGAGCAGGAATGGCGTTATTCCTCGCCATTATCGCCATTATCTGGACACACGAGGAGACAAGCAGACAATACAAATGTTATTTCCGAACCAACATACTTATTACTATTAGTAATGCTATAGTGTGAATCGTAATAATTATTACTATTAGTAATGCTCTAGTGTAAATAACATACTTATTATTACTAATAGTGTGAATCATAATAATTATTACTATTAGTAATGCTCTAGTGTAAATAACATACTTATTACTATTAGTAATACTATAGTGTGAATGAACATACTTATTACTATTAGTAATGCTCTAGTGTGAATAACATAATTATTACTATTAGTAATGCTATTAGTGTGAATGAACATACCATAAATCTGGAATACTTCATGTGGGAAGCCGATAAACCTTTTTTTTATAGAAGTGTTACAAAAACTGGTTACAACTTTGGAGCTCCACTATATAGATGGTCTCTCTGAGTGCTCTACGTGTGTATACACACACATACACATGTACATGTATGTATAGCCATTGCACGTGTATGTATAGACATTCACCTTCTCATGTTTGTATAGACACACATGTACATGTATAGACACACGTGTACATGCATGTAGACACACATGTACATGTATAGACACACATGTACATGTATGTTGTCTCATCAAACTGAAGCTTCCACTTTTTATTTTTATGAGAGGCTCGCAAAATGGACGATTATCACACAAACAAGGGAAAAAAGGTCCGTCTACCAGCTTCTCCCACGCACTCTGCTTGCCTTCCTCTCATCCGATTATTAATGTCGCCGCAAAAGAGACATCTCTACGGAGTTTGGCAGCCATCACAACAGCTAAAAAGTCTTTAGCTTTTCCACAGCACGCTAGGTCTGAAAAAAGAGGTCGCTCTAAAGATCTGCCCACACTATATTGTATGTACATACCAGAGTCCACTTGAGTGGTTTCAAAAACATTTCAATGTGTACGCACTACAAAAACAGCAAATAGCAAAGTCGACTTGAACTTGAAGTGGACATGTTTGGAGCCTACAAAGTAGGTCGCTTATCGATCAGTACATTATATAGAATATTGTTCTTAGAAGCAGACCAACAAGAGCGCTGTTGCTCATGAGTTGGTTGTCAATGGAATCGAGCAGACGGAGGCAGGTGTGCAGGCAGACGGAGGCAGGTGTGCAGGCAGACGGAGGCAGGTGTGCAGAATCAAAGGTAAAGAGCTCAACCCTCAAAGACACGTGTTCAGGGTCGGTGTAGACATGACAGTTATCCCAGGATACCCGAGATACTCTGACACACTGAAATATCCTGGAATGGGATGGCTATAATGCTCTGTCAGAGTATCCCAGGATACCCGAGATACTCTGACACACTGGGATATCCTGGAATGGGATGGCTATAATGCTCTGTCAGAGTATCCCAGGATACCCGAGGTACTCTGACACACTGGGATATCCTGGAATGGGATGGCTATAATGCTCTGTCAGAGTATCCCAGGATACCCGAGGTACTCTGACACACTGGGATATCCTGGAATGGGATGGCTATAATGCTCTGTCGGAGTATCCCAGGATACCCGAGGTACTCTGACATCCTGGGATATCCTGGAACCAGGTGGCTGCAACCCACTGTCGGAGTATCCCAGGATACCCGGGGTACCCAGACATCCCGGGATGATTGTAGCAAGTGGATGTGGTTACAATATAAATTCTCGAGGATGTGTGATTGACATTTGACATTCACGAGAACATCACACACTAGTGAGAGGGACTTGCAACAATCTATTCTGTGGCCACAAGCAAACACGACTCGAGTCTCACTGGAACCAAGACGACTCAAGAAATGCTTTGAAATAATGCTAAGTGCAAAAAAACTGAAATTGGTACGAGTGGCTAGAGGAAGCCCTAGAGCATGCAATGACCTTTTTCATTAGGCGTTAAAAATTTATTACCTGGTCAAGCGCGCGGGTGGAAAATTGAGTTGAAACAATTTTAACTTCTGTGCAGTGTGCACCGGCCTCAGTCCTCTCATGGTGGGTCTACTATTTTTGTTGGTATTTCTATTTCAATAAAGACTACCTTTGTGAAGATAAGCCTTGCAATAAGTCCCTCCTAGCAATCATGCCATATGCGATTGCATTTGTACTGACCAACATTGTGGTCAGTGTTTGTTGCCATAGAAATGAACCACAAAACCACAGTCAGGTGAGTATCATTCGAACTTGCTACTTGTTGTTTTGACTTGTTTCAATGCCTCCTGAACTTTGGCTGGCAAAATACAAGCTTAACTGTGAATACTCTAATACCCACATTCCATACTAGGCAACATTTGTTGAAGCAATGTTCAGGAAACCCTAAGCAAAGTTAATAACCTCTTCTGCGGACTACCCTCGAACAAGGAAGCCATGCATGTTAAACAGCCTTAGCAGTTCATGTTCTGCTTACTGATTGCACAGCCACTAGAGCCAAGCTCACCGCCGACGCCTTCTCCATCGTTAGTAATCTCATCTCCATTGAAATGATCAACTTGAGTGAGAGTGCTGGGCTTCCTTGAAGTTAAGTCAGGCACGACTACTCTGCCAATAGCTGAGCTTCCGGGACAACACCGGTCTGGCCAAGCTAAGAGGAGACACAATTGCCTTCTTCATCACTGCTCTTACCCCCCACCCCCATGTACCAAGTGCCTACGGCTTTTATGTTCAGGGGGCATGTAATGTATTAATTGACCCCTTTAGAACTAACGGTTGATTTTTTTAATGGGTTTTTATATTTAATTGACAGCTTTGGCATATATATATATAATATATATATATACACACACACTAAACATGTGTGAGTTACTTACACAAACAACTTGGCTCTGCCCACTTCATGTATCTACGGTTAAGAAGCGTAGGAGGTGAATGTTCCATGAAGGTGCCCTTGTTTCTAGGCATGCTCTTGGTCACTCCAAACATGTGTGCATATTATTACACTCTTATTCAAAACACAGCCTCGTGGCCTTTAGCCTGAGGGAGAGAACATGTGCATAGTGTTGCTATCCTATGTATACCATGTACACTGAACCACTACGCACATGAACTGTATGAACTCTACTCCTAACGAAGGCCAGTGTGAAACAGATATGCTAAGGACATTCTGCTTTGCCAGTGTCATGTGATGTCCTGTTAAAGTGTGTGCATGCATGCGTGTGTGTGTGTGTGTGTGCATGCATGTGTGTGTGTGCATCACCATCTTCCTTAGCCTGGTACTGACGACCCTTCCTTTCCAGAGGCTCTGCGGGAATGTAATTACTAGCTTCTCTAAATGGAAGGAGTTCGTCAACAGAAGGAACCCATGTCAGTATGAGAGAGGCAGCCTGGATGATGTCATAAGCCGAGAGAAGATGCTTTCTGCACGTTTGGTTTTGGCTGGGAAGCTGACCTCTTCTCCACAGGAGGTGGGAGAAGGGAAGTGAGCTCTGAATCTTTAAGATCTGAAATCTTCGGCTTTTCACGAAAAGGAGAGACGTAGAGCACATCATGAAGGCCTCGCACACCAACACTGACCACAAGTATGTACTATTTAATTGTCACAGTGGCAGTGAGAACAACTTCATTGTACTCATGTTCCCAGACCCTTGCTTCCGCATCAGAGAGGTTAAAGGTCGAAACGAGGCTCTATGACAGCAAGGAATACCACTAGGGTTGGGATCAGATGAGTTAGGGCATAGACTGGGACTTGAATCAGGGCATGGGTTAGGGCATGGGCTATGACTTGAATTAAAGCATTGAATTAAGGCATTGGTAAGGGCACAGGCTAATACCTGAGTTAGGCATTGGTAAAGGCACAGGCTAAGACTTGAGTTAAGGCATAGTTAAGGCATTGGTAAGGGCACAGGCTAAGACTTGAGTTAAGGCATTGGTAAGGCATTGGTAAGGGCACAGGCTAAGACTTGAGTTAAGGCATTGGTAAGGCATTGGTAAGGGCACAGGCTAAGACCTGAGTTAGGCATTGGTAAAGGCACAGGCTAAGACTTGAGTTAAGGCATAGTTAAGGCATTGGTAAGGGCACAGGCTAAGACTTGAGTTAAGGCATAGTTAAGGCATTGGTAAGGGCACAGGCTAAGACTTGAGTTAAGGCATAGTTAAGGCATTGGTAAGGGCACAGGCTAAGACTTGAGTTAAGGCATTGGTAAGGCATTGGTAAGGGCACAGGCTATGACTTGAGTTAAGGCATTGGTAAGGCATTGGTAAGGGCACAGGCTAAGACTTGAGTTAAGGCATAGTTAAGGCATTGGTAAGGGCACAGGCTAAGACTTGAGTTAAGGCATTGGTAAGGCATTGGTAAGGGCACAGGCTATGACTTGAGTTAAGGCATTGGTAAGGCATTGGTAAGGGCACAGGCTAAGACTTGAGTTAAGGCATAGTTAAGGCATTGGTAAGGGCACAGGCTAAGACTTGAGTTAAGGCATTGGTAAGGCATTGGTAAGGGCACAGGCTATGACTTGAGTTAAGGCATTGGTAAGGGCACAGGCTAAGACTTGAGTTAAGGCAGAGTTAAGGCATTGGTAAGGGCACAGGCTAAGACTTGAGTTAAGGCATAGTTAAGGCATTGGTAAGGGCACAGGCTAAGACTTGAGTTAAGGCATAGTTAAGGCATTGGTAAGGGCACAGGCTAAGACTTGAGTTAAGGCATTGGTAAGGCACAGGCTAAGACTTGAGTTAAGGCATTGGTAAGGGCACAGGCTAAGACTTGAGTTAAGGCATAGTTAAGGCATTGGTAAGGGCACAGGCTATGACTTGAGTTAAGGCATTGGTAAGGGCACAGGCTAAGACTTGAGTTAAGGCAGAGTTAAGGCATTGGTAAGGGCACAGGCTAAGACTTGAGTTAAGGCATTGGTAAGGCATTGGTAAGGGCACAAGCTAGGACTTGAGTTAAGGCATAGTTAAGGCATTGGTAAGGGCACAGGCTAAGACTTGAGTTAAGGCATAGTTAAGGCATTGGTAAGGGCACAGGCTAGGACTGAGTTAAGGCATAGTTAAGGCATTGGTAAGGGCACAGGCTAGGACTGAGTTAAGGCATTGGTAAGGGCACAGGCTAGGACTGAGTTAAGGCATAGTTAAGGCATTGGTAAGGGCACAGGCTAAGACTTGAGTTAAGGCATAGTTAAGGCATTGGTAAGGGCACAAGCTAGGACTTGAGTTAAGGCATAGTTAAGGCATTGGTAAGGGCACAGGCTAAGACTTGAGTTAAGGCATAGTTAAGGCATTGGTAAGGGCACAGGCTAGGACTGAGTTAAGGCATAGTTAAGGCATTGGTAAGGGCACAGGCTAGGACTGAGTTAAGGCATTGGTAAGGGCACAGGCTAGGACTGAGTTAAGGCATAGTTAAGGCATTGGTAAGGGCCCAGGCTAGGACTTGGATTAGGAGGCAAAGATTAAGAGCACGGCATGATTTAAAACACTATATTTGGATTAGGACAAGAGTCAAGAGTTAGCACTAGGGCATGGGCTAGGATTGGATGCTTGGATTAGAGTTAGAACTAGGACTAGGGAGGGAGGAGAATGGATGACCTGAGCAGTGGCTATGGTTGGGTCTAAATACAATCTGTATCAGAAGCACTCTCATTGGATCTCACCAGTTGATCGTTCTCCAGAGTCAGTTTCTTCAGCTTCAGCTCGTTGGAATTCGAGACAGCAACGTTGGCGATATACTCGTCCTTCAGTGACAGATACGTTGATTCCATCTCTTGAGACTTTGTTCTCAGCTCAGATCTCTCCTTCTCCAGACTCTCTTTTTCATTTTCTAGTCTTTTGATTCTGACGGGATGGAGAATGAGACAGGCAGGGAGTCAGGTAGGGGAGAGGGGGGGAAATGAAGGGAGGGGAGGAAGAGAAAAGAAAATGGTGTCACGATAGGAGCTAGCAGACGTGGGCATGAAGGAGATGGATAGAGAAGGTAGAGAGAGAGAGTTGTCAACCAAGATGCAGTGAATGACGAGTTGATGGTATTGCTGCTGATCATGACAAAATTAATGCCCCTAGTGTTGATCCTATTCCTTAGCAGACAGCGTACATGTTGTCTTTAATCTTCAACTCGTCGTCCTTCTTCTTGAGAGCCTCTGTCGCTTCAATATACTTAAACTGTCGATCCACCAGCAATTCGTTCTTCATCATCAGCTTGTTCGTCAAGTCCTCTACCTGTACATCAAACAACATAAAAATCAATATCAACATCATCAACAACATCATATCAACATCATCACCAACATCAACACCATCTCAACATCATCACCAACATCAACATAAACATCAATATCAACATCATCACCAACATAAACATCAATATCAACATCACCAACATTAACATCACCAACATCAAATATCAACATCATCACCATCACCACCAACATCAACAACAAACATCAATATCAACATCATCACCAACATCAATATTAACATCAACATCAACAGCAACATCACCAAAATCAACATCATAAACATCAATATCATCAACATCATCATCATCAACGTAAATATCATCAACATCAACAACACGAACAGTATACACAACAAAAGAAAAATAAATCGGAAGGAAGGACAGCTAGTTTCAGTCGTTGAGTTTTGCATCACGTTTGTTGTGAATGTATGTCTACATATCTCAAAGCTGTTAATTACATTATGACGAAGAACAGCTTCTAAACTGCACATTTGGCTTTAGCTATTAAAAAAATAGAAATGTTCCAATGAGTTCCAAGAACACCTGGCCAACAGTTCCACCTTCAGTCTTTGACCAGAGATGATGAGAACTCAAGCGTTGGTTGGTCATGGTCATAAGATGAATGATGACGACCATGCATGACAACCAACTCTCCCATTCAACTTCCTCACGAGTGCTTGCTTCACTCACGCTCACTATCATGGTATCTAGAACTATCTCGGGCCAATTTGAGTACACTATCCCATGTATTATATTATACATTACCTTTTTCTTGTGTCTTGCAGCCTCCTTGCTGCTGGTACCATCACCTTGAGCAGTAGGTGCCAACCTAATAGCAAACAAGGAAACCATTGCACCAAGACACACCTCAACCTTCAGATGACACGGACATCTTACCCTGTTCCCCCATCCCCATCCAGCTCCTAAAACACATGTACAGCATGTGGCATTCAAATAAGTGATTATATACATATTCTGACAAAATTTACCTTTTCTAGTTCATCTTTTTGGTAGTCTAGGCGTGTGATTTCTTTTTTCAGAGACTCAACTTGGTCTTGAAGCTTGGTATCTGCATGTTGAATTCAAATTAAATAGCTACTGTGACTAGTTCTCTAGTCTGTAGCTAAGCTAACAGGATACTACAATAGAGGTTAGCACGTAGCTAGCTCGTGATACTAAGCCAACTCTTACGAGATGATATGAGCTCTATGAAACCTCCCCCCTCCGTCTGATTTCGGATCCTCAGACGCTCCAAAATCAACAGCTTCCAGTCCATCCCCTTTTCCTTCACTGATGGAGAAACCGCACTTTATTGTCAAGTATCTTTTGGTGTCCCTCGAAGTCCTCTGCTGGGAGGCTAGCTGCTCAGGTACGTGGTTCGCGAGTCGGACTTCCCCCCTACCCTCTCCCTGGATCATCCTTTTTGCGCGTATATATATATTTTAGTTCGCGTGAGCTTGCACTCAATAGGCGCGGCTTAATTAAATTGGGGTGGAGTTTTAAAAGACGTCCCATATTCCTTTAAAGGGAAGAAATCGTCCTTCAACAAACAAGGTGTCATAGTGAAAGCCAATAACTATCTCCACCCCCTTCTCCCTCATCAGCCAAATGGTCGAAATACATTTTACGTTTGATAGTTTGTTTCTTGGCTTCTTGTTGCATCAAACCGGCAATTCTTTTCTTTGATGCCACCCTACTCTGACCCTTATGTCCCTAAATCTCTTGTTCCTCACCTTGCTGTTATACCATCAACCTCTAAAATCCTAGTTGTCTTAAACTAGGCTACCGTGATTTGCTTCAGCTTGCATCAGAGGTTAATCTTATGTTATACATACTCAAGCTACACTTGTAGAAGCACAGACACGTGATCGGTCATGTTCCCGAATGTGAACAGAATGAGGTCAGAGTGGATTACTGCATCAAAGTTTAAATAAGCTTGCCTTGGTGATTCTTTTCACATACTTGATTTTCTCCATTTGTCACCCAGAACTTTCAAAGTTCTGTCCAGCTTCAACATTCTTTGTGTGTGACCATGAGCAACATGACCATGAGCATGTTGCTTGTGAAAAACAATCATCTTGACCGTGTCATTACAGAGTAGCTTTTACATAAATCTAAGCCTCCTATATATTCATTGGCGCATTACCAGATGTTAATGATTCACGCCTGTGTTGTGCTGATGGGATTTGTGAATTCATGTTGCATACAATTTAAGCGGTATATCTTGGTGTTTACAATCACTTCCTCGATAATCAACTTTAAATTTATTCGCTCGATGTTTCGGTTAAAATTTATTCACTGGACATTTCACTCGACATTTCACTCCATGTTTCGGCTAACTGAAATGCTGAGTGAATATTGATTATCGAGCAAGTCATTATGTCTACTATGTCAACTGAGAGTTTGTTGAGAGTGATAATTGTGTATTTTGTATTAACTTTCAGCGCCCTTATTGCCACAAGCAAAATTCATTAATTGAAGCAGCTGAGGAGGATCAAGCATTTTTATTTGGCCAAGCACTTGCCACCTGAAAAAACACACACTATGCTTACTACTATATATCAGGTTTGAAAAACAACAACAATGCAATTGAATCAAGGCACATGGTGACTTGTAGGTCAGTATTTTGTCGTAGGTATGTGTATTGTTACTTTGTAAATGAAGATGCTCATATTGAGAGGAATCAAATTTTTGGCTGTTGGGTGAAAATGTTGTTTGAAAATTCAGTTTTACCGGAACGGCTAGGAAAATATTTTTCATGCCTCCCCTCGGACCAGTTTTCCAACTACGCCATTCCTATTCTGATCACTAGGTCGGGACTCAAGATTGCAATTCACATGAACTCTTTTTTTCATTGTAGAGGACCCAAAGAAAGATGTCTCTTTCTTCATTCCCTCTCATTTGTGCTTCTTGCAGTACACTGAACTCATCTAGATGACATTGACAAGTTCAGGAGGGAACAGGTCTGCGTATACGCATGGTCTCATATAGAGTAGCATATCTTTGCTCATTATTCACACTAGTGTCCTGATATATGTATCAAAATATATCTTGCGCTGTGTGCTTTCTAATGGTAATTCTTTTATGTAATGTTGTTTCCCCTACTTTTTTTCTTTGTGATTATAGGCTCTGCGAGTGTCGCGTTGTGCTGTCCAGCGTCTCCCTACCAAATCTCCTCGTTGCAAAGTCGTTCCTGGCTGGAATGATCATACTCATCCTCTTACAGTTATGGCTGCTTTCTGGAACGGAATTTGGATGAAAACGGGTTGTCCTCTTCTGGAGTGGTTTCAAAGTTAAGCAATCATACTGAATCTGCATACAAGTATGCCATTGGAAGACTGAAATGTCGTTGCAACTCGTAATCAGAAAGAAGTTCAGTGCCGTTTCATCTTCTTCATGCACAGGGACTATTGGAAGAAAATTAAGAACTTGAAGCACATGAGTCGGGACACCCAAAAGGTCCTATCGTAGTTGTCGATGGTGTGATTCAGGATCCATCCATTGCTGAAGTTTTTCGTGCAGAGATATCATCAATACTGAATGCCTTGGATTCACTTCTAGCTCTACCTTTTGAAGAGATTGAATTTCTTCTGAATATCTTCATGCCATATCAATTCTGCCTGATATTGTGGCTGAAACTCGTTCTCATCTTAAGAGTGGCAAGTGTGATGAGTCTGGTACACTCTCTAATCACATCATGTTGCAGCTCTGGTCCTCCCAGAAGTCATATTTAACTCTGTTCTTCGGCATAGTTACATGCCATCCTGCTTGATAGACTGTTTAGTGGTGCCTGTTCTGAAAGCCAGAAGGACCCAACCAGTTCAGGTAGCTCATCAACACATTGCACTTAAGTAAAGTCTTGGAGTGGTGCCATAATTTGAAATATGCTTCTCTTTTTTATCGACATCTGACCTTCAATTTGTTTTTAAGATGATGTTCTGCTGATCTCTGTAGCAGGTCACTAGGGTTTTTTTGTCTCAATTTATCTTGACAATGACTCTAATCTTTGTACATGTTTCTTGGATGCCTTCAAGGCTTTCGATAGGGCAAACCACAAAAAGTACTTAAGACTTCTCCTCAAACCAAATGAAAACTACCCTTACCACTTGCTGAATTTTACTTGTGTGGTATATACACGTCTCTATCTAACGGAGTTTGATGGAATTTATCATTTTCTGATTCCTTTACCGTCTCCAGTGGAGTACGACAGGGAGGAGTATTGTCCAATTTTTGTGGAGGCTACTTTACTTTCACTAAGTCTGTAGTGCATCTTGGACACAAATATTCTACCAACCTTGATGACTCTGAGGATGTACAAGCCATTTTGAATGACAATAACCACTGTGATGATCTATAATCAGTGAAGGAAGAGAGAGAAGGAGAGAATCTAATGGAGGGTGGAAGTGATCCAAATTCCAAACTGTGGTGGCCGAGAGAACAAAAGAAGACTGCATTGCTGAGATGCTGGAGAAAGGGAATTAAGAATGTTGTGATGGCGAAAGGTCATGTGCGGAATTGGAACTGATTGGATTAAGTCTGGAAGAAAGTAGATATAGTTCTTAATTATCCTATAGAGTAAAAAGAGGTTGGTGAGCATGTCTGTTTGAGAGAAAAGGAAGTTGAAGAGGAGGGAGGCATAAGTGCCACGTCTAAGTGCAAAGGGCTGGATACGCTCAAGAACTTTGGAGTTGCAGGAAAAGAGAGGAGGTGTCCACACAGAGGAGCAGATAGGAGTACTAATAGTGTCAAGTCCTACAATGGTATGAGTATATAGAGAAACAGTGGCAGAGGTTGTGATGACCTGAATTTGGCAAACTTTTCTGATGTGAAGATTCCAAGAGAGGTTAGAGGTGAGAGTAACTCCTAAATATGTAAATGAAGGGATGAGTTGAAGTGGATTGTTGAGAATTAATCTAGAAGATGATGAGAAGTCGAGGGTTTACGAGCACTCTTAATTGGGTTGATCATAAGGAAATGGGAAGATATCCCTCAGATTGCATTGAGTCGATGGAGGAAGTGGAAGAGAAGAGCAGAGAGAGGAGGATATCGTCTGCATAGAGAGTAAGTGTAGAGGAAGGGTAAAGTGGGAGCTTAGTGATATTATTTATGTAGAGAATAAAGAGAAGTAGACAAAGAAGAGCGTGTCAGGTTACTCCTGAGGATGCATGGAGAAGAAAGATTTCCTGTGATGACCACACTTTGTGAGTGAGCTGTGAGGTAAGATGAGAGCCAGCAGAATGAGCGAGAAGGGAGATTGAGAGAGGACGGCACGTTTAAAAGACCTTTCTAAGAAGACCACACATACAAATTTGTAGGCTTCTTTAAGGAGCCTAGCCAAGATTGGGTATGGGATTGCTTACTTGAAATGTGCCAGTGCAAATACGTTGAATATGTGAGCTTCTAAACTTTTACTTATTAGGGGGAGTATGTGATGACAGTCATTGGGGGAGGATGGGAGAGAAGATGTCTTGGGATAGGAACAATCAGGGAATGCTTCCAATCAGCGGGGGAAATGCCAATCAGCGGGGGAAATGCCCAGCAGATGAATATTTTGTCATGCTAAATCTCAATAATTGTACTTGCTGATCCGTGATCATTTCCTTGCATAATTTAGGGGAAATATTGGCAATCACGGAAACGCACCCGACACCAGTCAATTTGTCCAAGGGAATGTTGGAGAGAAAGTTGGTAGCCTCATCTGGGTGGCAGAGGAGCTAAGCTGGTCGGGGAAAAGGAGGAGTAGAGGGTGGGTGATTGGACTGGGGGGGGGGGGGCACAGACCTCGGCATGTGAGTGGGGAGGGGGGAGGGGGGGGGTGCAGATGTGCTTGGCATGTGAGTGGGGGGTGCAGATCTGACCTTGGCATGTGAGTGGGGGTGCAGATCTGACCTTGGCATGTGAGTGGGGGTGCAGATCTGACCCTGACATGTGAGTGTGGGTGCAGATCTGACCGTAGCATGTGAGTGGGGGTGCAGATCTGACCCTGGCATGTGAGTGGGGGTGCAGATCTGACCCTGACATGTGAGTGGGGGTGCAGATCTGACCGTAGCATGTGAGTGGGGGTGTAGATCTGACCCTGACATGTGAGTGGGGGTGCAGATCTGACCCTGGCATGTGAGTAGGGGTGCAGATCTGACCCTGACATGTGAGTGGGGGTGCAGATCTGACCCTGGCATGTGAGTGGGGGTGCAGATCTGACCCTGGCATGTGAGTGGGGGTGTAGATCTGACCCTGGCATGTGAGTGGGGGTGTAGATCTGACCCTGGCATGTGAGTGAGGGTGCAGATCTGACCCTGACATGTGAGTGAGGGTGCAGATCTGACCCTGACATGTGAGTGGGGGTGCAGATCTGACCCTGACATGTGAGTGTGGGTGCAGATCTGACCCTGACATGTGAGTGGGGGTGTAGATCTGACCCTGGCATGTGAGTGTGGGTGCAGATCTGACCCTGACATGTGAGTGTGGGTGCAGATCTGACCCTGACATGTGAGTGGGGGTGCAGATCTAACCCTGGCATGTGAGTGGGGGTGCAGATCTGACCCTGGCATGTGAGTGGGGGTACCCTGACATGTGAGTGTGGGTGCAGATCTGACCCTGGCATGTGAGTGGGGGTGAAGATCTGACCCTGACATGTGAGTGTGGGTGCAGATCTGACCCTGGCATGTGAGTGGGGGTGCAGATCTGACCCTGACATGTGAGTGGGGGTGTAGATCTGACCCTGACATGTGAGTGTGGGTGCAGATCTGACACTGGCATGTGAGTGGGGGTGTACAGATCTGACCCTGGCATGTGAGTGGGGGTGTACAGATCTGACCCTGACATGTGAGTGGGGGTGCAGATCTGACCCTGACATGTGAGTGGGGGTGTAGATCTGACCCTGACATGTGAGTGTGGGTGCAGATCTGACCCTGGCATGTGAGTGGGGGGGTACAGATCTGACCCTGACATGTGAGTGTGGGTGTAGATCTGACCCTGGCATGTGAGTGGGGGTGCAGATCTGACCTTGGCATGTGAGTGGGGGTGCAGATCTAACCCTGGCATGTGAGTGGGGGTGCAGATCTGACCCTGGCATGTGAGTAGGGGTGCAGATCTAACCCTGGCATGTGAGTGGGGGTGCAGATCTGACCCTGACATGTGAGTGTGGGTGCAGATCTGACCCTGGCATGTGAGTGGGGGTGCAGATCTGACCCTGACATGTGAGTGGGGGTGTAGATCTGACCCTGACATGTGAGTGTGGGTGCAGATCTGACACTGGCATGTGAGTGGGGGTGTACAGATCTGACCCTGGCATGTGAGTGGGGGTGTACAGATCTGACCCTGACATGTGAGTGGGGGTGCAGATCTGACCCTGACATGTGAGTGGGGGTGTAGATCTGACCCTGGCATGTGAGTGAGGGTGAAGATCTGACCCTGGCATGTGAGTGAGGGTGCAGATCTGACCCTGACATGTGAGTGTGGGTGCAGATCTGACCCTGGCATGTGAGTGGGGGTGTAGATCTGACCCTGACATGTGAGTGGGGGTGCAGATCTGACCCTGGCATGTGAGTGGGGGTGTAGATCTGACCCTGACATGTGAGTGGGGGTGTAGATCTGACGCTGGCATGTGAGTGTGGGTGCAGATCTGACCCTGGCATGTGAGTGGGGGTGCAGATCTGACCCTGGCATGTGAGTGGGGGTGTAGATCTGACCCTGACATGTGAGTGGGGGTGCAGATCTGACCCTGGCATGTGAGTGTGGGTGCAGATCTAACCCTGGCATGTGAGTGGGGGTGCAGATCTGACCCTGACATGTGAGTGTGGGTGCAGATCTGACCCTGGCATGTGAGTGGGGGTGCAGATCTGACCCTGACATGTGAGTGGGGGTGTAGATCTGACCCTGACATGTGAGTGTGGGTGCAGATCTGACACTGGCATGTGAGTGGGGGTGTACAGATCTGACCCTGGCATGTGAGTGGGGGTGTACAGATCTGACCCTGACATGTGAGTGGGGGTGCAGATCTGACCCTGACATGTGAGTGGGGGTGTAGATCTGACCCTGGCATGTGAGTGAGGGTGAAGATCTGACCCTGGCATGTGAGTGAGGGTGCAGATCTGACCCTGACATGTGAGTGTGGGTGCAGATCTGACCCTGGCATGTGAGTGGGGGTGTAGATCTGACCCTGACATGTGAGTGGGGGTGCAGATCTGACCCTGGCATGTGAGTGGGGGTGTAGATCTGACCCTGACATGTGAGTGGGGGTGTAGATCTGACGCTGGCATGTGAGTGTGGGTGCAGATCTGACCCTGGCATGTGAGTGGGGGTGCAGATCTGACCCTGGCATGTGAGTGGGGGTGTAGATCTGACCCTGACATGTGAGTGGGGGTGCAGATCTGACCCTGGCATGTGAGTGTGGGTGCAGATCTGACCCTGGCATGTGAGTGGTGGTGTAGATCTGATCCTGGCATGTGAGTGGGGGTGCAGATCTGACCCTGACATGTGAGTGAAGGTGCAGATGTGACCCTGGCATGTGAGTTGGGGTGTAGATCTGATCCTGGCATGTGAGTGAGGGTGCAGATATGACCCTGGCATGTGAGTGGGGGTGCAGATCTGACCCTGGCATGTGAGTGGGGGTGCAGATCTGACCCTGACATGTGAGTGAAGGTGCAGATGTGACCCTGGCATGTGAGTGGGGGTGCAGATCTGATCCTGGCATGTGAGTGGGGGTGCAGATCTGACCCTGGCATGTGAGTGGAGGTGTAGATCTGACCCTGACATGTGAGTGTGGGTGTAGATCTGACCCTGACATGTGAGTGAGGGTGCAGATCTGACCTTGGCATGTGAGTGGGGGTGCAGATCTGACCCTGGCATGTGAGTGAGGGTGCAGATCTGACCCTGACATGTGAGTGAGGGTGCAGATCTGACCCTGACATGTGAGTGAGGGTGCAGATCTGATCCTGACATGTGAGTGTGGGTGTAGATCTGACCCTGGCATGTGAGTGAAGGTGCAGATCTGACCCTGGCATGTGAGTGGGGGTGCAGATCTGACCCTGGCATGTGAGTGGGGGTGAAGATCTGACCCTGGCATGTGAGTGGGGGTGCAGATCTGACCCTGGCATGTGAGTGAGGGTGCAGATCTGACCCTGACATGTGAGTGGGGGTGCAGATCTGACCCTGACATGTGAGTGGGGGTGCAGATCTGACCCTGACATGTGAGTGAGGGTGTAGATCTGACCCTGACATGTCAGTGTGGGTGTAGATCTGACCCTGACATGTGAGTGAGGGTGCAGATCTGACCCTGACATGTGAGTGGGGGTGTAGATCTGACCCTGACATGTGAGTGGGGGTGCAGATCTGACCCTGGCATGTGAGTGGGGGTGTAGATCTGACCCTGACATGTGAGTGGGGGTGTAGATCTGACGCTGGCATGTGAGTGTGGATGCAGATCTGACCCTGGCATGTGAGTGGGGGTGCAGATCTGACCCTGGCATGTGAGTGGGGGTGTAGATCTGACCCTGACATGTGAGTGGGGGTGCAGATCTGACCCTGACATGTGAGTGAAGGTGCAGATGTGACCCTGGCATGTGAGTGGGGGTGTAGATCTGATCCTGGCATGTGAGTGAGGGTGCAGATCTGACCCTGGCATGTGAGTGGGGGTGTAGATCTGACCCTGGCATGTGAGTGGGGGTACAGATCTGACCCTGACATGTGAGTGAAGGTGCAGATGTGACCCTGGCATGTGAGTGGGGGTGCAGATCTGATCCTGGCATGTGAGTGGGGGTGCAGATCTGACCCTGGCATGTGAGTGGAGGTGCAGATCTGACCCTGACATGTGAGTGGGGGTGCAGACTGAACCTGACATGTGAGTGGGGGTGCAGATCTGACCCTGACATGTGAGTGGGGGTGTAGATCTGACCCTGACATGTGAGTGGGGGTGTAGATCTGACCCTGGCATGTGAGTGGGGGGTGCAGATCTGACCCTGACATGTGAGTGAGGGTGTAGATCTGACCCTGACATGTGAGTGTGGGTGTAGATCTGACCCTGACATGTGAGTGAGGGTGCAGATCTGACCTTGGCATGTGAGTGGGGGTGCAGATCTGACCCTGGCATGTGAGTGAGGGTGCAGATCTGACCCTGACATGTGAGTGGGGGTGCAGATCTGACCCTGACATGTGAGTGAGGGTGCAGATCTGACCCTGGCATGTGAGTGAGGGTGCAGATCTGACCCTGGCATGTGAGTGAGGGTGCAGATCTGACCCTGACATGTGAGTGAGGGTGCAGATCTGATCCTGACATGTGAGTGTGGGTGTAGATCTGACCCTGACATGTGAGTGAGGGTGCAGATCTGACCCTGACATGTGAGTGTGGGTGCAGATCTGACCCTGACATGTGAGTGGGGGTGTAGATCTGACCCTGGCATGTGAGTGTGGGTGCAGATCTGACCCTGACATGTGAGTGAGGGTGCAGATCTGACCCTGACATGTGAGTGAGGGTGCAGATCTGACCCTGACATGTGAGTGAGGGTGCAGATCTGACCCTGGCATGTGAGTGAAGGTGCAGATCTGACCCTGACATGTGAGTGAGGGTGCAGATCTGACCCTGACATGTGAGTGGGGGTGCAGATCTGACCTTGACATGTGAGTGAGGGTGCAGATCTGACCCTGGCATGTGAGTGAGGGTGCAGATCTGACCCTGGCATGTGAGTGAGGGTGCAGATCTGACCCTGGCATGTGAGTGGGGGTGTAGATCTGACCCTGACATGTGAGTGGGGGTGCAGATCTGACCCTGGCATGTGAGTGAAGGTGCAGATCTGACCCTGACATGTGAGTGGTGGTGCAGATCTGACCCTGACATGTGAGTGAGGGTGCAGATCTGACCCTGACATGTGAGTGAGGGTGCAGATCTGACCCTGACATGTGAGTGGGGGTGCAGATCTGACCCTGACATGTGAGTGAGGGTGCAGATCTGACCCTGGCATGTGAGTGGGGGTGCAGATCTGACCCTGGCATGTGAGTGGGGTTGCACGTGCATAATGTAAGTATGTATATGTATGCATGATCACACATCACGTGAGGTAAGTTATTAGTTAGGTTAGCAGTTATCGATATCATACAGGTATCGAAAGAGAGCACACAGAGAGACCTATCTTTTGAGCTATATATCAAGTCCATACCAACAGAATCTACAGAGCTATAAAGTGGTATCCACAAGTTGTTGTTTTTAAATTAAAAAAATGCAACTGTCCTACCTTTTAAAGAACTCTTTACTCGCATCATGCACAAGACTATTCCCTCTAAGCTAGTTTATCCTAACAACTCGCTGTACCTATCCCTGGATCTCCTACTCCATTCTCAAACAAATCAAAATTGGAAATAGATTATACTCCTCTGCCAGGTCACTCAGATCTGCTGATGCAGCCTGGGCAGCCTATCGCCGTTGCTGTAACCACACTCTTTCACTCCTCCGTTCAGCAAAACACTTCTTCTTCCAAAGACTATCATCTTCTCCCAAATCAGACATTGACATTATATCATCATGGCTATCTTTCTGCCTCCTAATAATTAACCCTAATAAAAGCAAGTACATGATGATCTCTCGCAAACCCCTCGCATCCTCGTCCTCCACTGTATTAGTCATATGTATATATATATATTATATATCAATATTACATATAAGTCCTCGATAGTACTCCCTCCTGATCTAGTCACTTCATTTACATACTTAGGAGTTACTTTCACCTCTAACCTCTCCTGGAACCTACACATCAGCGAAGTATGCAGTAAATTTATCGCAACCATTACTGTCACTTATCCTCTCATACGCTAATTAAACTTTACACATTACATTAGTTCTCCCTCATCTAAGTTCCTCTGTGTGGTCACCTCCTCCCTCTTCTTGTAATTCCAAATTTACGTTCAGCACTTTGCACTCAGACTCTGTACTCACCAATGGACTTCTGACTATGCATCCCTCCTATTCACCCTTAAACTTCCTAAACTCTCAAATAGACGTGCTCGGGCCAAGCTCCTTCTAATTTACAAAATAATAAACAATTACATCCACTTTCCTCCCGACTTAGCTCCTACTCCGCTCATGTCTTCTCACCAATACCATCCATCGAATATCATAATCCCATTCTCCTGCGCTGCAGCCATGCAGTCTTCCTTCGTTCTCTCTGCCACAGCTCTTTGGAACTCACTCCCAACCTCCATTAGATCCTCGTCCTCACTCTCTTCCTTCAACGATTTATTAAACAATTCACCACCTAACTTATATATTCCTAACTTATATATTATCATATTATATGTATGTAAAGCTCTAAATAACTTTTGCTACAGAGCTCATTTTTCAAAAAAAAATCAACAACATTCTCTGGGACAATATTCCCTCCCCATTAGTTACGGAAATCTCCTGGCTCACCTAAAGCCAGGATTTTCAAAAATTACATAGTACAGTGTATAGCGTGCTAATGCTAAGCAGTATGTCGGATCAACAAAACCATTGAGCGCCGTAGCTTCAGGCAACGCAAACAGGTATCAGGTGAAACCTTTGATGACTATCTCGTTTCACTCAGAGAACTGGCTAAAACCTGCAATTTCTGTGACAACAAATGCCTCCAGAACAGCCTACGTGATCAGCTGGTGGAAGGTGTCGTGGACACGGACACTGTCCAGGATCTCCTCAAGGAGCAGAACTTAACTTTGGAGAATGCCATAAAAATTTGTCGGGCCATGGAGGCTGCCAAGAAGGAGTTGCACACGAGGTCAGATGTATCCTGCTCTGCCCTAGTTCTGCCTCAAGTGAGTCTATAAGTGCTGTCAGTAGGTATAAGCAGTCCAAGGGCAAGAAAGCTCCCGCGGTAGGCTCTGGTGCTTGCCGTGGTTGTGGCCAGGCGGAGCACCTTGAGGGCTGTCACACATCCTGTCCTGCCTTCAGGTCAATCTGCAGCCACTGTGGGAGAACAGGTCATTACCACACTGTCTGCCTCCAGAAGTCCAAGTCCAGCAACCCTCGTGCTAGACGCGCCATGAGGAGCTGCCTTCATGCACCAATAGTCTCCGTCTCTGTGGTCCTCAGCTGGTTGGTGCTCCAAGGATACGCCTCTCCAGCATTATGTCTGTCGACCACACTGACCCTGCTCCCACGCTCACGGTCCACGTACAGGCTTTGAACGGTCAGGCCACTGTTGAGGTTCTCCCTGACTCTGGCGCCGATATCAGTGCTGCTGGCATCGATTTCCTGACCGACTTCAATGAGCATGTTCCCAACCTCCTGCCCTCCGATGTCAGGCCTTGTGCCGTGAATGGGAATATTCTGTCTCCCATTGGTAGTCTCAAGGCTATCATTAGTGTTGGGAATCGCTCAGTGGAGGACAACTTCCACATCTATAGGTGCGTTTCAGGTGCTCTCCTTTCCTGGAAGACTGCCAAGCATCTTGGCATCCTCCCAGCCAAGTACCCACAACCCCTTCCGGAGACGCAGTCTTCTGTCCTGTCCATCCACGAGTCTGGCCCTCAGGTTCTGGATCACACTTATCCACGTTCTAAGGAGGAAATTTTCAAGGAGTTTCCAACCGTGTTCGACGGCCAGATCCGGACAATGCCTGGTGAGACATTTAAAATAGTAATGACTAAAGATGCTGTGTCAATGCACCTCGAACCCTACCCTATGCATACTTGGAACCGACCAAGCATGAGCTTGAGCTGCTTGAGTCACAGGGCATCATCACTAAGCAGACAGAGCCCACAGACTGGTGTGCGCCCATTGTTGTACGAAAAAAGAACTCTGACCGCATTCGGCTTTGCGTGGACTTCTCACACCTCAACCGCTTCATTAAGCATGAAAGGTTTCAGTCTACACCTCCAGCAGTAGCAGTTGCCGACATTGCCACATCCAGAGCAAAGTACTTCACAGTCTTTGATGCCTTCAAGGGGTATCACCAGTGCCCTTTGGACAATGAGAGTCAGCTCCTGACAACTTTCATTACGCCCCTCGGACGCTACAAGTTCTTGCGTGCACCTTATGGTTTCTCCTCCATCAGCGAACACTATGACTGTCCAAGGCCTCACTCACTTCCGCCGCGTTGTGGATGATGTCCTAATCTATGACGAAGATCCTGCCAGTCATGTCGACCACGTCCGCCAATTCTTACAGCGGTATGAAGAACGAGGCATTTCTCTTAACCGTGACAAATTCCAGTTTTGTCAAGGAAGCATTGAATTTGCTGGTTTTCATCTCTCCTCTGATGGCTACCGCATTAGTGATGACATCACACAAGCCATCAGTAGCTTCCCTACACCGTCCAGCAGAACGGATCTCCGGTCCTTCTTTGGTCTCGTCAACCAACTCGCTGGAAGTTCAGATGCTGCTATTAGCCCAGTACTCTCTCCTCTCCGCCCTCTCCTTAGTAGCAAAAATGATTTCCTTTGGGACTCTACCCACACTGACGCCTTTCTCAAGGCCAAGGAAATATTGACCACTGCTCCCACACTGGCATTCTATGATATCTCTCGACTCACACGGCTCCTCACTGATGCAAGTCTCCTTGGGCTCGGATTCGTCCTTCAGCAACAACACCACAGAGAATGGAAACTCACCCAGGCTGGCTCCCATTTTCTCACAGATGTGGAGACTCGCTATGCTGTCATAGAACTTGAGCTTCTCACAGTGGCATGGGCCACTAAGAAATGCCGCATCTTCCTTTCGGGCCTGCCCACGTTCACTGTCATCACTGACCACAATCCGCTGGTCCCCATCCTCAACAGTCATCGACTAGATGAGATTGAGAACCCTCGTCTTCAGAGGCTCCGCACGCACCTTCTTGCATACAACTTCATCACAAAGTGGCAGAAGGGCAGAGACAATGATGCAGCAGATGCTCTCTCGCGTCATCCCTGCTTCCAGCCCAATCCTGGTGAGGACATGGCCGAGTTTGACATTGACGTCCACACCTCCCTATCCTCTATCAGATGCCTGCAGTCTTCTGAGCTACGGGCTATGCACGAGGGTAACCTCCGTCTTCAAGAGCTCCACAGCCATACTTGTAATGACCATGAGTGCCAGGAACTCCTTCACCTCGTTCAGGCTGGATTCCCTGACCATAAGGGTGGCCTTCCTCCCAACCTGAAAAAGTTCTGGGGTTCAAGGGACCACTTCAGTGTAGATGATGGCCTCCTAGTCTATGGCTGTCGCCTCTTTATTCCCTCCACATTCCGTCCCACTATCCTCGAGCGACTCCACGAGGCCCATCAAGGTGTCACCAGGTCAAAGGACAGAGCTCGGCTAACAGTCTACTGGCCTGGCATTGATCGCGACATTGAATTGTACATTGCTGATTGCAAGCTCTGCCAGGACTCTCTTCCGTCACATCCCCGTGAGCCGATCATCACCAAGACACGTCCATCACGCCCATTCCAGCAGATCGCCATGGATTTCGCATACCATGGAGGTCGGTACTTTCTCGTGGTGGTTGATTGCCTCACTGACTGGCCGCATATCTTCCCAATGGGTGTTGACACCACGTCAACCCATACCATTGATGTTGTGCGTGACCTGTTTTTGCCGCACGGTCGCTCCGGACATTCTCTGGTCTGATGGCGGACCTCAGTTCACATCCAACAAGTTTGAAGTTTTCTTAAGGAGCTGGGGAGTTCATCATGTGATATCCAGTCCACACTATCCTCAGAGCAATGGCAAGGCTGAGTCCACTATCAAATCGATGAAGCAACTCATCAAAGCTGCCTGGAGGCGCCGCTCAGTCGACCAGGACATCCTCTCCCGATCTCTGCTGCAGTATAGGAACACACCCTGTAGGAGAGACTGCATGTCACCAGCACTGAAATTTTACGGACACCCGGTTCAGGACTCCCTCCCTGCACACAGACGGTCCTTTGCCCCTGAATGGCAACGTCCCATTGACACTGAGCATGCCGATGATGTCCTTCAGAAATCCGAGTCCCAGCATGCCCACTCTCTTCATGACTTGGAGCCTGGTGCACATGTCGCTATCCAGAACCCGGACTCCAAAGCCTGAGACATTTATGGCACAGTAACTGCAATCAGTCCAAACCGTCGGTACTTCATTCGCACACAGTCTGGCCGAGTGATGGTCCGTAACCGTCGTTTCCTCCGCAAGAGGACAGCTCTCTCAGTCCATGCACCTGCTGCTCCAACTCCAGTCCCACAGGAACTTCAGCAGAACATTGTGCCACCTCCAGCTCTTGCCCAGGCTACCCCACATCACTCTGGACGTGGAGATACACCGACCTACTATATAGACTCATTGAGGATGACACCTGGCCCTAGTCAAGATTCTGTGACCCTGCACATCATCTTGGGGGGAGATGTATGATATCGAAAACTGCTAACCTAACTACTAACTTACATCACGTGATGTGTGATCATGCATACATATGCATACTTACATTATGCACGTGATTGTCACTATTGTATCGTTCGATTATTGCCAGAGCAATCTCTTACAATACCAAAATATTTTTCATAGGTATAAAGATAGCCAAGTTACTGAGCTAAAGTGGAGGGAACTTCAAAACCTGAATGCCTGATTTTGCTGCATAAATATCTCCAGGTTGCAAAGTGCTAACGAGTTCAAATTAGCACCAGTGGTGGAAGCTCCACTCTATACCGAGTGTTTTCATTAGGCGCTAAAACATTCAGGTTTTGAAGTTCCCTCCACTTCCAGTAACTTGGCTATCGTTATACCCATGGAAAATATTTTGGTATTGAAAGAGAGCACACAGAGAGACCTATCTTTTGAGCTATATATCAAGTCCATAACAAGTTTACAGAATCTATGGAGCTATAAAGTAGTAAACACAAGTTTTTTGTTTTGTTTTAATTAGGCTTCAGTGTCTAAGGGGGGGGGGGGGGGGGGGAGGATGGTATCCCAGGGAATGATATTAATTAGGTCGTTGGCTTGAGAGAAGTCTGCCCTGTCATATAACCCGACTCGAGGAGGTGAGGGAGATGAAGAATCAGAAATGAGAGGGATGGAGAAGAGGATGGAGTTGTTGTCGGAGTTTGATACAGGAGGAGAGACTTCACAGCAGGTGCGAGTAAGCGGGGAGGGTAGGTACACAAGATCAATGATAGAGGGGACACCAGTATGGGAGTAAGGATGGAGGTTAGGTACACAAGATCAATGATAGAGGGGACACCAGTATGGGAGTAAGGGTAGAGGGTACGTACACAAGATCAATGATAGAGGGGACCAGTATGGGAGTAAGGGTGGGGGTAGGTACACAAGATCAATGATAGAGGGGACACCAGTATGGGAGTAGTGAGTTGGATAGTGGATAATTTGACTGAGAGAAAAAAAGGTCAGATATTGCGTGGATCTTATGGAGAAGCGGTGAAGGTAACAAAAAATTAACATTAAAGTCCCCAAGCAGAATAAGTTCCTTTGTGGAAAGGTGGGGGGTGGAGGGAAGAGCAGCAAGTGAGGCAAGTAGATGGTCAGGTACTGGAGGTGGGCGATAAAATGTGGCAAAAATGAAGGATGAATTTGGAAGCTTAATTGAGATAAGTAGAAGTGGGAGAGAGATGATTGAGGCAAGAAGACTTGACTTGACATAGACTATGATACCTCCACCATGTCTATTTCGATCTAGTCTAAAAGAGTGACAATTAAAAATAGCAATTTCAGAGTCAGAGACAGCTCCACCATGTCTATTTCGATCTAGTCTAAAAGAGTGGCAATTAAAAATAGCAATTTCAGAGTCAGAGACATCTGGGGAGAGCCATGGCAATTATGTGGGGTTTATAGAGGTGTGACAATGTTGTAAGCTCATCAAATTTAGGAAGAAGACTGTTCATTAAAATAGAATGCCTTTAGGTCATTTGTGGTTGATTTGGATTCTGCTGGTAACTGGGAGAGGACAGGAGGTGTGGCACTAGAAGAGATGAAAGCAGACCCAGAAGAGGTAAGGTTAGGTGAGGATGAGCAGCTAGGTGCACAGGGCTGATGGGAGGGAGGTGGTTGGGGTGGTGGAGAAGGGAGTGAGAGGTGTTTTGTGGAGGGCTCGGTGGAGAAGGGAGTGGGAGGTGTTTTGTGGAGGGCTCAGTAGCCAGAGACTTTGAGGGTAGTAGCCTTGGTTGAGGTCTAATGGTGGCTGATATTGGCTTCTTATACCAGGGACCTGAAGGGGAAGCCCTGGAATTGGTTGGGGATAAATGGGAGTAGAATAGCAGGGGTGGGTAGAAGGGAGGCCTGCGCGTTGAGGTGATAGAGGATAAGTGGGAGTAGGTAGCAGAGGGAGTTTGCGTGAACTGTGGCCAGTTCGGCGAGCAAGGTTTGGCGGCTTTGGGGTTGGGGCGGGTGGCAGGATAAAAAAGTATCTGATGCAGTGTCAGTTCCGTTGAGTGGAACAGGTGGAGGGGGTTGACTTAGGGGACTGTTGACCATGCAGATTAGAAGAAACTGGAGGGACAGGAAGAGATTTAGAGGAAGAGGATTGTTCGACACTTACTGGGATAACTGGGTAGGACGTGGAAGGTGAGAGGGCCGAAGAAAGGGAGGAAACAGGTTCACAGATAGTGTCCAGCTCAGCTTGAATTGGCGTAGACATTAAATCCGAGGTGTTTTGCACCATGAGTACAAGGGTCTGGACATTGGTTTCCAGTTTTTGTACTTGGTTGGCAATGGTGGACGGCAATGGTGGATGAGTGCAGGACTGAGGATTTGATACAGTGGGGACAAGAAAATGGGTATGTTTCTGCTAGAGTAATTGAAATGTTGATGCAATTGCAGTGAGAGCAACAGGAGCAGGTTTCACACTGGATCATGTCTCCTTCTTCTACATTGATGTTACAGACACATTTAACTGTGTCTAGGTTGCTAGGGCCAGGATTAGTTTCCACGTCACCCGAGAGGGCCTGTAGGAGTAGGCAACCAATGTTAGCCACGCTGGAAGAACAGGTAGAACTGGCAATGTGACGGCATCTACGGATACGTCGAAGACCGTTGAGGGAGAAATGAGGATCGAGTTAGTGAGTGTGATGTTGCGAGGAGCGAGATAGGAGGGACAAAAGTAGGAGGACGTGAGGGGGGTGTTTGGCTCTGAAAAGAGCCGGCAGGATAGTCTTAGTTTTAACAGGAGAGAAGGAAGAGAATCAGACAAGAGCGGTGCCTTATGCTAGATGCAGCCATTTTTAAAAATTTTGATACACCAAAGCTGGTGTTTGTCCTTCAACAATTGCTATTGTCACTATCAGCTCTCATTTTTGTGCTTCAGCCCAATGTTGTAAAATTCAAGTATATATATATGGGGGTTGAATGCAGTAGACTCAGCAGTATCAAAATCTGTTGATGTGAACCCTGGGAGCAGCGTGCATGGGAAAGGGACCCAGTATCCTTCCCGGTTCAGTTTCTCCTTGGAAGGTGCTCCTGAATTATGCTTGGGTTCTCCTTGCTTCGCCGCTTTTTCCACTCTCTCTTGGAACCCGCATGTTCCATGCTAGGTATAATGTGCAGTCAGCACAGGACCGGACGGCACCTATAAGTACACCCTCTCCCACATATTTGAGTGCCCTCAAGCATCCTGTAATTCGTTTTGAGGGCACCCAAATATGTGGGAGAGGGAGGGAGCACACCACAAGGCCTTAATTAGATAAAGTGCTACGCCAGGAAGTGATTTAGAAGTGTCTACAAGTCATAAGCCCTTAGTCCCGAGCTCAACAATCAAACTTGCTGATCTTGTAGCTCTCAAACTTTATGATCTAGCATCTCTTTGCTGTGCCTTCAGTTTGTCACTAGCTCTCTCTCTCGCTCCCCCCGACGATGTCTTCAGCTCAAGAGGACTCGACCTCGGCAAAACAAAAAGTTCAAGCAACTGCAGTACCATGAAAAGGACTTGTTGTTTTACCCCTTCCATCGTGAAATTCTTTGGAGAGCTATGCAACTCAATAGTCATCTATCTCCCCTGAGTCGAAAGGTCCATTTGCTACACTGGCTACAGCCAGGTTGGAGCCCAAGCTAAGACTAAGGTACTTACTGAACCACGTCTGTGACAGGGTGAGACATGTTACAGTGTTCCATGGTTTCTTGACGTGCTGGCTGGCTATGGTTGGGCCTGTGGAAAAGCAGGCTAAGTGTCTTAGCACAGGAATTGTCTGTGTCTGAGGGGGGGGGCAGGTCCAGAGGAGCCGGGTAATAGCCAGGTGGGTGGCGACATGACCCTTTAGAAGAAGATATTGATGGAAATCCTTGGTTGAGTTAGCTACAAATGGGAAGAGCTGGGTAGCACATCATCAGCCTATAGATGTACTTGAGGATTGTAGAAGTAGAGGGACTAATACCCTGAGACTGCATAAGCTTCTCTGTAAGTGGGTCAAAGGAAACTACCCAAGTACCTACACCTGCCTTCATGGAATACCTTCAGCAGAAACTAGCCAGTGCATTAGTTGGACTAGTTGATGTGTCCTTAACTTGAAGGGAGAAACTCTGGGTGGCCAAGAGACCTGTGCCGCCAACACCGATGGCTGGAGACCAATATTTTGCCACTGGCCTAAGATTAGCCGAACAGAAATATAGCACTAGTAACTGATGGGAAAGCAACACAAAGGAAGTCCAAGTCGTGACAATGAGGGAGTATGTTACCCAGTGAGTGAAGGATGGGAATTCCTTAACTGGTGGCCTAGCTTACTCTGATACACACACAGCATGCTTATCATTAGCCTAGCTAGGAGAGCAACTCAGGAAATTATACCTGTCACATAACGAAAGACAAGGAGGAAGTTATTAGTAAATTATCTCACTTTGACTATGAGGTTTTGAGAAAAAAAGAAGTTTATCAATTCATACTCCGAGGATTCAGAAGTCCCTGAATACCTTTAGCCTTAGCCCTAACCCTAGAATACCCCTAGCATCACCATAGCCTGAACATCTCTAGACCTAGACATAGAGCTAGTTCTGGGATTTCCAAGCATCACCGGCTGTCCCAGGAAAGGTTGCATGGCTGTGTGTGTGTGTGTGTGTACCAGAGTAACGTAGGCCATCAGTTAAGGTTTGCCCATCCTTCATCCACTGGTAACTCACTCCCTCACTGTAACTGACTTGGACTTCCAATAATGTTGACCTTCCATCAGCTACTGCTGTGCTAGATGTCTGTCGGGTTGACTATTCTCAGGCCAGTGGCAAAACACGGTTTCTTTACCGCCGATATTGGCACAAGTCTTTTAGCCTCCCGGAGTTCTCCAAGTTAAGACTATATTAGCTGCTCCAACTAATGCACGGCTAGATTCTACTGAAGGTGTTTCATGAAGAGGAGTAGAGCACTTGGGTGGTTTTCTTTTACCCAATTACAGAGAAATTTATGCAGTTTAAGGGTATTAGTACCACCTCCATTTCTACAATGTTCAAGTACACACATCTGTATGCTGATGAAGTGCTATGCCTATCTCTTTCCATTTGAAGTTAATGCTATCAAGGATCAACACCTTCTTCTAAAAGGGACATGTCACCATCCACTGTCTCCTCTGGATCTGCCCTTCTCTCAGACATAGACTATTCCTGTGCTAAGACACCTAGCCTGCTTTTCCAGAGGCCCACATAGCCAGCAGCCAGCATGGCAAGAAACCCATGGAACACTGCAGTGTCATGTCTCACTCCGTCGCACACGTGGTGCAGTAAGTACCTTATTGTTAGCTTGGGCTCCAACCTGGCATAGTCCAGTGCAGCAAACAGACTGTTCGACTCTGGGGAGATTGAGTTGCATAGCTCTCCATGAGTTAGATAGAAGACAGGTGGAACAGCATGTCCTTTTTGTGCTATAGCTTGAACTCTTTGTTTTGCTGAGGCTGAGTCCTATTGAGCTGAAGGAGACATTGTCAGAGAGAGATAGGGAAAGATGATTAGTAGTGACAAACTGAAGGTGCAGCATAGAGATACTTGATCAAACTTTGAGAGCTACAAGATCAGCAATTTTGATTGTGATCTCTGGGATGGGTGTTGGTCTTTAGACTTCAAACTCACTTCCTGGTGTAGTACTAATTAAGGCCTTGAGGTGTGCTCCCTCCCTCTCCCACATACCACATGAAGTGACCTCAACATAGGTCAAAGTCCCCAACAGCCATTGTGTGTGTGTGTGTGTGCGTGCAGGATTTGTGTGTGCATAACACTAGTGTGTGTGTGTGTGTGTGTGTGTGTGTGTGTGTGATAGATAACATACATTCATGGACATTTAGAGTGTCAGGACATACCATATATGGTCTGACACTAGTTTTTCTGGAGCATGTATGTTGGCCACAAAATGTTGCTTGCTTGTGGAAGTGGCCCATGCATAGGTCAAGGACAATTGTCAGCAATTCATAAATAGGCTCTTCATTTGGGCATAATGTTCATAATGTTGAAGTGCATTAAACATTTCTAGGGTGTCAATTGTTAATTGTTCCCGGCCAAAATTTACGGCCAAAATTAATGGCCTGTCCACACTGCGCCTAAATATCAAATTAACACTGGTTATGATATCACATTAACACTGCGGTTATATTAACACTGACACTGTGGTACACAGTTATGATATCACATGTTTATGCATTAATGATATCACATTAACACTGGTTATGATATCACATTAACACTGTGGTTATGATATCACATTGACACTGGTTATGATGTCACATTAACACTGTGGTTATGATATCACTTACACTGTGGTTATGATATCACATTAACACCGTGGTTATGATATCACATTAACACTGTGGTTATGATAGCACATTAAACTGTGGTTAAGATATGGTCAAGATATCACATTAAAACTGGTTATATCACATTAACACTGGTTATGCTATCACGTTAACACTGGTTATGAATCACTAACACTGTGGTTATGATATCACATTAACACTGGTTAAGATATCACATTGACACTGTGGTTAAGATATCACATTAACACTGGTTATGATATCACATTAACACTGGTTATGATATCACATTAACACTGTGGTTAAGATATCACATTAACACTGGTTATGTTATCACATTAACACTGGTTATGTTATCACATTAACACTGTGGTTATGATATCACATTAACACTGGTTAATATATCACATTAACACTGTGGTTATGATATCACTTTACCACCTTAGCTACACTAACTAATGAAGACCCCCAGCCAAGTTCACATACTGACAGTGACCAGCATTCATCTTGGACAAAAATTTGTAAAGCTGTCTGTAAACTGGAGGGAGGAACCATTGGCAGTGGACGATGCCAAGAACTATTTTCAGATACAATGATTTCAATACTAGCTTGTTCAGCTCTGGCATCCAATACTTTCAGAAAACAAATCACAGGATCTTAGCTATATTCAAGGCATCTAGGCTAGTTTCACCCATTGGAGTTCACCCATTGGAGTACATAAAATGCAGCCAATACCTTCTGACCTTGATCAAAGTACTTCCTGTTGTGGTTGATCTAATCTGAAAACTGAACTAGCTAAATCATCCCTGGTCAATTCTGAGAATCACGACTTCATCTCCTCAACTGGTGGCATGGGCATGCAAGTCGCCATAGCATTGATCTTCTACTCGCAGTCAAGTGCTGCTACTTTTGCCATCTTCAGAAGCCTCTGAAACAACCTCTAGCAAAGCGGTTTGTAGAAGCTTCTGCAGTGCTAGTCTCGCTGAATGCTGAACATTGTGTCGTTTTGTTCAAAGAATTAATTTTTTTGGCGGGGAATAATTAGGTTAATTAGCAAAAGTTGGGGAATAGGGCGTGGCATAAGTGTATTGTACTCAGGCCTGCTCATGCATGCTGCTAGGCAATCATTGTCTGATGGCTGCGTTGATTTTCAGACCTCCAAAGTGGGTCGGCCATTGTCATGGTTGTTTTGTGGCTGACCAATGTAAGGCCTAGAAAATGGTTCATATCCTGACCTCCACTCTTGTAAGCCACTGATACTTCCTAGACCCCTTCCTGGAATAGTTCCTAGACCTCCTCCTGGGATTCAGAGCCACCACATCCTGACCTCCACTCTTTGTAAGCCATGACCTAATACCTCCTCAGACCCTTTCCCTGGAATCCTTAGACCTCCTCCTGGGATTCAGAGCCACTGACCCACCCCATCTAAAGCCCCAAGAGAGATCTATCATTCACTGACATGGGCTAATATTTCAAGCTATGGAAGTGTCATTGCTGTGTGCTTCTTCATCTTGTACATGACTTACTTCTTTACCTCCAGGTCTTCTCCACTGTTCGGTTGGCTAAAACAGTTGTCAGTGATGAAAATGTGGCTGATAAGGATCTGGTGTTGTGTTGAGGGAGTCTACCTGAATAGTCTGAAATACTCTGAGACATTTTGGAAAACAGACACAACTCTAACCACTAGCAGACCTGCCAATCGTCCTGCATTCCACACCCCTGTCGCGCTGTCCCGCTGCACATGCCGAGTGTCCCTCATTTTGCCTGCCACCCCCCCAGCTTTTAAATAGCTTGGTAATAGCACTTCCAGCCATTTCGTTCTTGAATATAGTATAGCTGTATAACTTAGGGTCGGCTATAGATTGGAGAAGCCTGTAATGACGAGTCTCCTTCCACTGCCTGGCTATATAGCTACCTAGTAGATGTCACCCACCCACCCTACTGACTGCAATGCAATGAATCTGTGTGACCTTCACACTCTACTGCTATGGCTCTGCCTATATTAAAATGTTAGTGGAACTAAGTATGCACAAACATGTCCAAAACACCCTAACTGAATTTCTAGAACCCCCCCCCCCCAGATAAGTTTATGTTCTTTATGAGTCTTTATCAGACAAGAAACTGCCTATGTCAGATTCACACTGTATCCCGGTCAAGTTCTACAACTCCACCTAGAGAGCCAAGCACGAACTACTACAGGTGCCATGACTGGATGGGCAACCAAATTTAATTCTCTGTGGCCGACAAAAGTATCCATGGGTTGTGAAATGGTCAGATCCTGAAAATTAAGTTTTTACAACACAAAACTCGGAGTGAGTGTGAAGTTTGAAGTTCAATGTAATGTTGAAGGCATTGCTATATTTAGCTACAGGTAGCCGGTAGCCGGAAAATGCCACATTTGTAAATGATGATGGCTACTTCCACTGCCATGAAGCCAAAATGAACTCGACCTCAAACATGAATCAGTGCATTAATTTTATATTGACCATGAAACAATAGATTTACTGCCATAGGTTGCATGAAAACAGCATTCAATACAAATTTCCCTTGGAGGTGTTGGAAGGTATGTTCCCAGACTCCCCTTGAAATAACACCTGCATGTCCATATGTTCCTCATTTTGATGGCAGGTATGCACTATCTGCTCTTCTCTGACAAGCATCAAAGTGTTTCTGAACATGTGTTAAGTATCTTTAAAAAACAACAACTAAGATTCGTTTATGTGAGACACACTTGACCAACATCACACCGTGTTGAGGCAGGTTGAAACAATAGCTCTATGGGGGCACACACTGGACCAACATCACACTGTGTTGAGGCAGGTTGAAACAATAGCTCTATGGGGGCACACACTGGACCAACATCACACTGTGTTGAGGCAGGTTGAAACAATAGCTCTATGGGGGCACACACTGGACCAACATCACACTGTGTTGAGGCAGGTTGAAACAATAGCTCTATGGGGGCACACACTGGATCAACATCACACTGTGTTGAGGCAGGTTGAAACAATAGCTCTATGGGGGCACACACTGGACCAACATCCCACTGTGTTGAGGCAGGTTGAAACAATAGCTCTATGGGGGCACACACTGGACCAACATCACACTGGGTTGAGGCAGGTTGAAACAATAGCTCTATGGGGGCACACACTGGACCAACATCACACCGTGTTGAGGCAGGTTGAAACAATAGCTCTATGGGGCACACACTGGACACTGTTGAGGCAGGTTGAAACAATAGCTCTATGGGGACACACACTGGACCAACATCACACCGTGTTGAGGCAGGTTGAAACAATAGCTCTATGGGGGCACACACTGGACCAACATCACACTGGGTTGAGGCAGGTTGAAACAATAGCTCTATGGGGGCACACACTGGACCAACATCACACTGGGTTGAGGCAGGTTGAAACAATAGCTCTATGGGGGCACACACTGAACCAACATCACACTGGGTTGAGGCAGGTTGAAACAATAGCTCTATGGGGGCACACACTGGACCAACATCACACTGGGTTGAGGCAGGTTTAAACAATAGCTCTATGGGGGCACACACTGGACCAACATCACACCGTGTTGAGGCAGGTTGAAACAATAGCTCTATGGGGACACACACTGGACCAACATCACACCGTGTTGAGGCAGGTTGAAACAATAGCTCTATGGGGCACACACTGGACCAACATCACACCGTGTTGAGGCAGGTTGAAACAATAGCTCTATGGGGCACACACTGGACACTGTTGAGGCAGGTTGAAACAATAGCTCTATGGGGACACACACTGGACCAACATCACACAGTGTTGAGGCAGGTTGAAACAATAGCTCTATGGGGGCACACACTGGACCAACATCACACTGTGTTGAGGCAGGTTGAAACAATAGCTCTATAGGGACACACACTGGACCAACATCACACCGTGTTGAGGCAGGTTGAAACAATAGCTCTATGGGGGCACACACTGGACCAACATCACACTGTGTTGAGGCAGGTTGAAACAATAGCTCTATGGGGGCACACACTGGACCAACATCCCACCGTGTTGAGGCAGGTTGAAACAATAGCTCTATGGGGGCACACACTGGACCAACATCACACCGTGTTGAGGCAGGTTGAAACAATAGCTCTATGGGGGCACACACTGGACCAACATCACACTGTGTTGAGGCAGGTTGAAACAATAGCTCTATGGGGGCACACACTGGACCAACATCCCACCGTGTTGAGGCAGGTTGAAACAATAGCTCTATGGGGGCACACACTGGACCAACATCATACCGTGTTGAGGCAGGTTGAAACAATAGCTCTATGGGGGCACACACTGGACCAACATCACACTGTGTTGAGGCAGGTTGAAACAATAGCTCTATGGGGGCACACACTGGACCAACATCACACTGTGTTGAGGCAGGTTGAAACAATAGCTCTATGGGGGCACACACTGGACCAACATCACACCGTGTTGAGGCAGGTTGAAACAATAGCTCTATGGGGGCACACACTGGACCAACATCACACTGTGTTGAGGCAGGTTGAAACAGTAGCTCTATGGGGGCACACACTGGACCAACATCACACTGTGTTGAGGCAGGTTGAAACAATAGCTCTATAGGGACACACACTGGACCAACATCATACTGTGTTGAGGCAGGTTGAAATAATAGCTCTATGGGGGCACATACTGGACCAACATCACACCGTGTTGAGGCAGGTTGAAACAATAGCTCTATGGGGGCACATACTGGACCAACATCACACCGTGTTGAGGCAGGTTGAAACAATAGCTCTATGGGGGCACACACTGGACAAACATCACACTGTGTTGAGGCAGGTTGAAACAATAGCTCTATGGGGGCACACACTGGACCAACATCACACTGTGTTGAGGCAGGTTGAAACAATAGCTCTATGGGGGCACACACTGGACCAACATCACACTGTGTTGAGGCAGGTTGAAACAATAGCTCTATGGGGGCACACACTGGACCAACATCACACTGTGTTGAGGCAGGTTGAAACAATAGCGCACACACTGGACCAACATCACACTGTGTTGAGGCAGGTTGAAACAATAGCTCTATGGGGACACACACTGGACCAACATCCCACCGTGTTGAGGCAGGTTGAAACAATAGCTCTATGGGAGCACACACTGGACCAACATCACACTGTGTTGAGGCAGGTTGAAACAATAGCTCTATGGGGGCACACACTGGACCAACATCACACTGTGTTGAGGCAGGTTGAAACAATAGCTCTATGGGGGCACACACTGGACCAACATCACACTGTGTTGAGGCAGGTTGAAACAATAGCTCTATGGGGGCACACACTGGACCAACATCATACTGCGTTGAGGCAGGTTGAAACAATAGCTCTATGGGGACACACACTGAACCAACATCCCACTGTGTTGAGGCAGGTTGAAACAATAGCTCTACGGGGGCACACACTGGACCAACATCACACTGTGTTGAGGCAGGTTGAAACAATAGCTCTATGGGGGCACACACTGGACCAACATCACGCTGTGTTGAGGCAGGTTGAAACAATAGCTCTATGGGGACACACACTGGACCAACATCACACTGTGTTGAGGCAGGTAGAAACAATAGCTCTATGGGGACACACACTGGACCAACATCACACTGTGTTGAGGCAGGTTGAAACAATAGCTCTATGGGGACACACACTGGACCAACATCACACTGTGTTGAGGCAGGTAGAAACAATAGCTCTATGGGGGCACACACTGGACCAACATCAAACTGTGTAGAGGCAGGTTGAAGTAGGTTGACAATAGTCTATGGGGGCACAAACTGGACCAACATCATACTGGGTTGAAGTAGGTTAACAATTTAGCTCTATGGAGACACACACTGGCTAACATTATGGGTTGAGGTTGAAATAGGTAGATAATAGTCTATGGGGGCACACACTCGACCAACAACACACTGGGTTGAGGCAGGTTGAAGTATATAGGTTGACAATAGATCTGTGGGCACATACACTGGACCAACATCACACCGGGTTGAAGCAAACCTTGTGGTTACAACTTTGCAGCTCCATTCTGCACACTTGACACTGTATCGTGGCGGCTTGGCTTTTCCCGCCAACTTTATTAAATTATTCTAATTAATCATGCAAGTGATTGTTTGACCCTTTACCAATATATGATTTGGTTCTGAACATCAAATAAAAACTTTCCCGTCAAATTACGAGTCCCATGAACGGTCATTTCTGGACTCCTATAGTGGTGACCCCGACAAGCGAACAGACTACGAGCATTATCTCCGTCGAGACCGTCTATGTTACTCATTTGAAATCTTCAGGCAAAGAGTTCGCCTCACTCTTCCATTTAAAGCACACCATTACCACACCCTAGAAGTGAGCTTCTATATGGCCGACCCCGCTGCTGCTGCCACAACTGCCATCCATGCCGTATCACTTTAGCTGCCCACATTCCTGGCAGCGAGGCCAGATGTGTGGTTTCAGCAAACGGAAGCCCAATTTGCTCTACGCCACATAACAGACTCTACCACTCAGTATTTCTACATCCTCACCGCCCTATACCCCGTGGTTGCCGAGCGTATGGCTGGCGATGTGGCTTCAGACAATAAGTACACATAACTGAAAGAAAAATTGATAGAAGTATATGGCCTCACAGACGACCAAAAGGCAGACCGGCTTCTTAACCTTACCGGCCTTGGTGATTGGACACCTTCCCAGCTCTGTGCACATATTCAGGGCCTCTCAGTCGACCGTGACCTATTTCGATGTATTTTTCTACAGCAGTTACTGGAGGATGTCCGAGTTCAGCTTGCTGCACTGGATGAAGGCAACTTATCTGCCTTAGCACATAAAGCCGACATCATCATGGCTGCAAAGCATACCCAGTCAATTAATGCATCCATCTGGCCACCAAGGAAACAATTTCCTCCACGCAGATCCCCGAAGAATGTTGGTACCACACTAAGTTTGGCAACAAGGCCAAAATCTGCAGGCCACCATGTGCCTTCTCACACCCTGACTTCGGGAAAAGGTCAGGCCAGCACTTAGTGGCGCAGGTTGCTGGCCAAAATCCGAGCCGCTTATTGTTTGTATGGGATCGAAGAGGTGGTCACAAGTTCCTCGTTGACACCGGAGCTCAAGTCAGCGTCTTCCCAGCTTTTGCCGATGATCGTCATTGGAAGAAAAACGAACCTCTAGTCGCCGCCAATGGCAGCAGGATTGACACCCATTGCACGAAATCCTTATGGATAGACCTGGGATTCCGCAGGTTCAACTGGTGTTTTGTCCTTGCCGATGTTCATCGCCCTATGCTGGGCACAGATTTCTTTTGCAGCAATCATCTCCTCATACTAGATACATCATCGATGCTGAAACTTATGAGAGCATACCTGTTCAGTATGATGCAGCACATGCCACCGGACTCAACACTTGCTCTACAAATGTGTTTGCTCCTTCTGTCACACAACCACAGCTCTCCAGTGTTGACATGAAACATGGAGTTGAGCATTGCATTCCCACAGCAGGCCCCCCAACACCCTCTAAAGCACGCCGTTTATCGCCAGACAAGTTGACGTGAGTTTGCCGAGATGGAAGGACTGGGGATTGTCCATCGCTCCTCCAGCACTTGGTCGTCACCACTTCACGTGGTTGAAAAGAAAACTCCAGGTACGTGGCGATTATAGGCGTTTAAATGAAGCCACAACGCATGATCGGTATCTCGTGCCACACATGCAAGACTTCACCGCACAACTGGAGGGCAAGAACATTTTTTCGAAGATCGACCTAGTACGTGGGTACAACCAAATACCGGTTGCCCCCACTGACGTCCCGAAGACTGCTGTGATAACACCATTTGGCCTTTTTGAATTCCTTAGGATGCCATTCGGCCTCAAGAATGCAGCACAAGCTTTTCAGAGGCTCATGGGGACCACATTTGTCGTGGTCTCGAGGAATTCCTTTTTGTGTATTTAAGGGGGGGGCTTTAGGTCAAACCACAAAAAGCATGCCACGAAGTAAAAACCGTCATAACTTTTAGGTTTCTAGAGCTACAAATATAATTTTTGTGTCAAAAGATAGCCCTTTCTATGTGCTTTCAAGTGATATGTATAATAATATATTTACAGGTGTTTTTCTATCTAGGTACCTGCAGCCATCAGACCTCCACAAAATTACCATTCACAGCTTCCCATCTTGGATATTGGATCAAATGACTTCAAATTTGTTGTTTGTTTAGATAATGATTACTCTTTGTTATCGATGATCAGAATTAAAAAAAAATATATTCCCACTGTTTGCTGGGTTCATATAGATGCCACGCCCCACTAAGCAACATAACTTTTTATTATTATGAATTTTAAAAACATTGATCGTTAAACACAAAGAGCAAAGAAAGAGCTTCAAAATGATATACAAGGTTTGGGCCAAAAAAATATTTTAACCTAGTTATGCTGTGAATGGCGATTGGAAACCAGAATTTGACAAAAAGCTGTTACAGCCGTCTAAAGGGGGACTGAGGGTATTTTTTCCTTTAAAAAAATATTACTTGTGGTTACAACTTAGAGCTCCGTAGATTCTGCAACCTTCATGGTATGGACTTGATATATAGCTCAAAAGATAGGTCTCTCTGTGTGCTCTCTTTTGATACTAAAATATGTTTCATAGATATAACTATAGGCAAGTTACTAGACCCTAAAGTGGAGGGACCTGCATCCCAAAGTCCCCATCCAGAATAACTGCTAAGTGGAAAAAAATTGAAATTGGTACGAGTGGCTAGAGGAAGCCCTAGAGCATGCAATGACCTTTTTCATTAGGCGTTAAAAATTTATTACCTGGTCAAGCGCGCGGGTGGAAAATTGAGGGCGTTGATTGCAACGCCCTCAATTTTCTACCCGCGCGCTTGACCAGGTAATAAATTTTTAACGCCTAATGAAAAAGATCATTGCATGCTCTAGAGCTTCCTCTAGCCACTCGTACCAATTTCAAATTTTTTGCACTTAGCAATCTGGAGTTGGGGACTTTGAGATGCAGGTTTTTGAGGTCCCTCCACTTTAGGGTCTAGTAACTTGCCTATAGTTATACATATGAAATATATTTTAGTATCAAAAGAGAGCACACAGAGAGACCTATCTTTTGAGCTATATATGAAGTCCATACCATGAAGTTTGCAGAATCTACGGAGCTCTAAAGTTGTAACCACAAGTTAAAAAAAAATACCATCGAAACTCGCCCTCCACGGGGACAGTCTTCTTTCCCAAGAATTGAATGGAGGTGTATGTACAAAAGTCACTATAAGTCCAGAATGGAGCATCCAAATCTTCTCAAATTTGGAATGCAGCATCTTACAGGTCCTGGCAAAATATTTATGGGAAGAAGAAAAAAACCCCAAAACAAAAACAAAAAACATTGTTGGACCTGAAGCCCCCCCACGATATCCTCATTGCCAGCTCCGATCCCAGAGAACACTGCCGTCACCTACGTCTACTCTTTAAGAGACTGGCCGAACATGGTCTAATTGTCAATGTAGCCAAAGTGCACGTTTGGAGTCGATACAATCAATTTTCTCGGTCACAGAGTCACATTGCAGGGTGTTGAGCCATTACCCGAGTGAGTAGATGCCATTCGTCGGTTTCTACAACCTCGTGAGCCAAGGCCTTAACCGAGTTCTTAAGTATGGTAAACTTTAATCATAGATGCGTCCCCCATGCTGCCACCCTCATGGGCCTGCTACATAGCATGTCTCATGTTAAAGGGCGAGACTTTCAGTGGACGGTGCAACTTCAGTCAGCCTTCGACTCAACAAAGCATGCTTTGGCTTCTGCGACCCTACTTGTACACCCCAGCAGCACGGCCACCACGTGCCTTACTGTGGATGCATCTGACTTAGCAGTGGGGGGTGTCCTGGAGCAGTTCCTAGATAATAGCTGGAAGCCACTAGCTTTCTTTTCTCGGAAGCTGGACAAGGCACAGAAAAATTACAGCACCTTTGACCGTGAACTGTTAGGAATGTACGCTGCAGTTAAACATTTTAGCTACTTCATTGAGGGTCGCCGATTTCATATCTACACTGACCACAAGCCCCTGACATTTGCCTTTGCCAGCAGCTCGGAACACAGGACCCTACGACAACAACGGCACCTAGCCTGTATAGCTGAGTATACCACAGATGTGCGACATGTTCCTGGCCGAGATAATTCAGTCGCAGATGCCCTCTCCCGTGTGGATCTCGACACCAACACAACGTGCATGGCAGTCAGTTGCCCGGACATTGACTTTCTGGGCATGGCTCGGGCACAGCAAGAAGATACTGTGGTGCACGCTACCGCACTGCCATCACCCGATTCGTCTTAAAATGACCTACCAATTCCAGGTTCAAATGTGACTCTACTCTGCGGCACCTCCACCGGGGTCGCACGACCCATTGTCCCCCTCGCTTGGCGATGAATCATTTTTGATGCAATCCATAACCTGGCACACCCTGGCATTAAGACAACGAGGAAGATGGTGACAGCATGTTTTGTGTGGCATGGTGTTAACAAACAGTGGGCATCTGGGCCAGAATGTGTGTGTCATGCCAAAATGCAAAGGTTCAGTGGCATGTGACCACTCCACTACAGCATGGAACACTTCCAGATCGTCGCTTCCAACGAGTTCACGTCGATATTGTGGGACCACTGCCCATTTCTCAAGGTAAAACTTACCTATTCACTAGCTATACACGGTAGCCAGAAGCTATACCAATGGCGGACGCTACAGCCACTTCATGTGCCCGTGCCCTCCTCTTTTAGCATATTGCACGATTTGGAGTACCAGCAGACATCTCCTCCGACAGGGGGACACAATTCACCTCAACCCTTTGGATGGCCCTGAACACATTACTGGGGATGCATCACCATCGCACGACTGCTTACCATCCGCAAGCAAATGGAATTGTGGAACGCAGTTAAAATCAGCACTCAAAGCCCGGCTGACTGGGCCTGCATGGATGGATGAGCTTCCATTGGTCATACTCGGTCTCCGCTCAGCTCCCAAGGAAGCCCTAGGATGCTCACCGTCTTAACTGGTCTACAGAACAACCATCCGCCTTCCTGGAGAGTTCTTCGTCGCAACGTCAGGTATTCAGCCAGAAGCATCCGATTTCCTTACCCACCTACGTATGACCATGGCTGGACTGAGACCAAAGGAGACAGCACATCATCACCATGGCATCACATACATGCCAAAGGGCTTGCAGAGCTGCACCTTTGTGTTTGTCCATCACGATGCACATCGCACCTCTACAGTGCACCTATGATGGACCGAGTACTTGAGAGGTCAGCCAAGTATTTCACATTGGATCTCAAGGGCAGACGGGACACTGATCGCCTTAAACCTGCGCTGATTTCGGCATTCACGAGTTGCCCACATCACAGCAAACTGATCAGACACCAGTTCAGCTACCTCAGGAGCACCAAAAATCCCTCAGGTGGTTAATGACCACACCCACCACCCACTACGCATTGTCATGGTTGCGTGTCCTTCTCAGCTTCTCTCTTCTGAGGTCAACCATCACTTGTCTCAGGGGTGCTAGATCTACCTCCGGCCACCCCATTCATGAAACATCACCGATCGACCTTGCCATGAGTGAGGGTCGAATATCACTACATCAGTGAAATACAATGAACTCTATACCAATAATTATGTAATGTCAAAAGTAATGTTTATTTAACTCGAAAAAAGAAATGTCCATGTTCAAAAAAAAGAAAAGGCCAGACTACTCCGACTTCCAGCCAAGCTGCACACGCTACCAGTACCGTGGTTTGGGCCACTGGAGGGAGCCCTGTGGCGGCTTGGCTTTCCCGCCAACTTTATTGAATTATCATGCAAGTGATTATTTGACCCTTTACCAATATATGATTTGGTTCTTTCTTAACATCAAATAAAAACTTTCCTGTCAAATTAGGAGTCCCATGAACGGTCATTTCTGGACTCCTATAGTATAAACCAGATATATGGCTCAAATGATAGATCTCTCGGTGTGCTCTTGGAATAAAATTTAAAAAATTGGGATAGGTACAACGATGCTGTTAACGTGCAGCCAAAGTGGAGCCTCAAAATCTGAGCTGAACTGGCTTAGTTGTGGCGATTGAAAAGTGCTAGACATTGGCTACAAACCATGATCGTTAATATGAGGCGGCCTCCAGCGTGAAGGTCATTCTTTCGCTCCCACGCCCAGAAACAACATTCTCACGTCATCGTTTCCCACTCCACCCTCTCTTCTCACACAGCAGATGCACAAATCTCACGCTTTTTGCGACACCACACCCCTAATAACCAACTCCGGTGCTAACCGCTCTCTTGGAGCGAAGTTGGTTAATGGCATGCACGAGATGAGCGTGTCTTTTCCGTGGTCTGGAAGATTTTCTCCTTTTGGGAACGTTGTCCAGTAGTAATGAAACTAGCAAACACTGATTTAGCACATTGCTTGGAGCCATCGTATCTGCAGTGAAGGTGTATCTGCAGTGAAGGTGTATCTACAGTGAAGGTGTATCTGCAGTGAAGGTGTATCTACAGTGAAGGTGCATCTGCAGTGAAGGTGCATCTGCAGTGAAGATGCATCTGCAGTGAAGGTGTATCTGCAGTGAAGGTGCATCTGCAGTGAAGGTGTATCTGCAGTGAAGGTGCATCTGCAGTGAAGGTGTATCTGCAGTGAAGGTGCATCTGCAGTGAAGGTGTATCTACAGTGAAGGTATATCTAGTGAAGGTGTATCTGCAGTGAAGGTGCATCTAAGGTGTATCTACAGTGAAGGTGTATCTGCAGTGAACAGTGAAGGTGTATATATCTACAATGAAGGTGTATCTGCAGTGAAGGTGTATCTACAGTGAAGGTGTATCTGCAGTGAAGGTGTATCTACAGTGAAGGTGTATCTACAGTGAAGGTGTATCTGCAGTGAAGGTGTATCTGCAGTGAAGGTGCATCTGCAGTGAAGGTGCATCTAAGGTGTATCTACAGTGAAGGTGTATCTGCAGTGAACAGTGAAGGTGTATATATCTACAATGAAGGTGTATCTACAGTGAAGGTGTATCTACAGTGAAGGTGTATCTGCAGTGAAGGTGTATCTGCAGTGAAGGTGTATCTACAGTGAAGGTGTATCTGCAGTGAAGGTGTATCTTCAGTGAAGGTGTATCTGCAGTGAAGGTGTATCTGCAGTGAAGGTATATCTGCAGTGAAGGTGTATCTGCAGTGAAGGTGCATCTACAGTGAAGGTGCATCTGCAGTGAAGGTGCATCTACAGTGAAGGTGCATCTGCAGTGAAGGTGCATCTGCAGTGATGGTGTATCTGCAATGAAGTTTTATTCTTGCAATTTTTTGTTAATTTTATAAAAGAAGAAAAATATTGCCTCATCATTGGAGTCATCATTGGAGGGTAAAAAGTGCGTTAACTATAATTTTCCTTCCACATTATATATATATTGATGGGCCCTAACCACTATGCATAATGTTTGATGCAGCAATCTCACTCCTGGAGCTCTTCCTCTCTGGCCATCTCACTGAAGCTCTTACTCCCTTGGCAGCTATATATACCAAAATCATTTTTTTTAGTTGCAAGAAAATTGATTTTCAGTGCACTTGCTAAACTAATGATTTAATCTTGATATGCTGAACCTGTTAAGTCCATCACATGTTACAACACAGTATTGGACTATGTAACAGTAACTATTACTAACTAATAACAATCTATATTAAAAATCAACAGTACTTTCTTAATTAGTAAGAAATATCCACAATATTAAGTTATGAGTGTCCCGCTGCCCAAGGGGGGTGGGAGGGGAGGGGACGAAAGATCATTCCTCAGTTCATGTATGATCCCGTGGTCTATGCACGTTTCCCTGCTGATGAACAGCTTGTTGGTGGCGTTGGTGACATAGACAATCTGTCTGGAGGACTTGCCGTTCCCTGATAGCCTGATGATGGATGCTCCCAGTATGGCGATGTTGTTGCTGTTGGCAGCGTGCATCTTCAGTGTCACTGGGACTAGGTCCTTGGGTGATAACCCTAGTTTCTTCACGATATTTGACCCAGCCAGGCAGCTCTGACAGCCGGTGTTGGCCATGGTGTAGACAGGTGTCTGGGCATGTGCGGTCTTCAGTGATATCCGAAATGATCGTAGTCCTCCCTGGTGGTGCACATCTGTAGCCTGACGAAGGGTTGTGGTTTGGACTGCCTCCTGGACCAGCTCCGTGTGGTTTTGTTGTAGATGTGGTGGTCCAGGGCGTCGGCTTTGGCATCGGTTTTGGAGGCGAGGTCACATATGGTGTCGAAGATAGCGTTCTCCTGCTCGGTGCCGGATGGCTTCTTACTGTGCTTAGTTCGACATACCCTCTCATAGTGGTGGTCCCTGCTGCAATGGCTGCAGTGCATGCCGAAGGCTGGGCACTCAGACCTCCTGGTCCTGGTTGGGGCGCTCTTTCCGTGTCCCTTGGTGCCACAGTAGGTGCATGAGTCTTGGTCGGGTCCTTGCTGATTCCTGGGTTGTGGTTTCTTCTGTCTCTTGTAGGAGCTCCCAGCAATGTGGTCAGCGGCCTGGGGTATCAGTAGGCATGCAGCTGACCTCTTCCCTGCTTCCTTCGCCTCTACGAACCTTAGGACCTGTTCCAGGGTCATATCTTGGTTACTGTCATCACCTAGCAGGTCCATCTGGATTTCTGTTATCTGCTAGGCCTCTGCACACAGCACATCTCTCAGTATGGCCTCTGCGTGGTGTATGTCGTGGTTACATCCTGGGCAAGAGAGCGTGTATTTGCACACACACCCTTGGCCCCTGAGTCGCGTAGGCACAGATGGGCTCGTCACGATCCTGCTTCATGTTGTGCAGGGCCACTCGTGCTACCATGGCGTTCTCCTCTCTCACTGCTAGCCCCTTTATCGCCTCCTCCTTCGTTTTGTCTGCTAGTGTCCCCCCTGCATTCCTGGTGAGGTCCCTCCGCAGCTGCCCGTCACAACATTCTAACAGCTGCATGATGAGGTCAGGTCCTTGCACTCTGGTGGCCCTGACGTAGTCATCCCATCTCGTTCTAAGCCTTGTTTGTGCCCGATGACGTAATTTCGGGTCTCTTTACCTTCTCGATCCTGGCCGCCTGTGCTAGCCCACCGTGGATAGTGGCGTGGATCGTTAGCATCGTGGCTGCGAGTGCCGATTCGACGTCTGGTGTTGCATACTCACAGTCCTCTATCGGGTACTGGAATGTCGGCATCTCAAGTCCACGTAGTGGTATGGGGTAGCCTCGTTTCGTGGCCGTCTCTTGCTTTGTGATTGAGGCAATCGGTTCTTAGGCGTTTCAGCGAGTTGCACTTAACATAGATAATAAGGCTTGAGGCCCATTTGCTCATCAATGAAACTCGATTAAAATAGTTGTCATCATAAAACAATGTTAAGTGCAACTAACCACAGACTGGGTAATGGTTGCTAATCGTGTGTGTTCATAGTTCAGTATTGTCCTAAACGAGAGCTGAGGTTGCTGATAAAAGTATGTATTGTGCTGTCTGAGGAAATACTTGACCAGGAGTTAGCGATTGATAATTTAATCAGACGTGACAGAAATCGGCATGGAGGTGGCACCTTCATGTATATATTATGTTCTTGCTGGGAAATAATGTGGAACAGCACAGATAACTGAGTTTGTAGCTATAAAATCGGATCACCTTGTAGTAATATATAGTAAGTATTGCATCTCAACTATATATCATTCTCCTTTGTCACTGGTCTCCTTTTTTTATAACTTATGTAGTATAATTAATGTAGTATAATTAATGTAGTATAATTATAATAATTATATTGCAGCAGCAAATTTATCCACATCTTCTCCAATTTCGTGACTTTAATGTTAATGTTCTCTACCCAAACCACTCACATCTTTCAAGACTTCAAAGTATTCAGCACTATTGCAAGTTGTTAGAACACCAACACACATCTGCATCGAAAATTGTGACTCTTTGATAAGATTTCGTCCTAGTATCTGACAAAACATCTATTTACAAGTGTGTTGTAGTTCATCCACTATCTAACTCAGATCACCTTGGTCTGGATCTATCCCTTACATGAGAACACCAAGTTGGGTAGCCCTAGAATAATTTGGAGCTATGGGGATGCTGATTTTGAGAGGGCTTGTGAAATGATCAATGAATCTGACTGGGACAGTTTACTAGGAGGAAGAGACATTAATTGTTCTGCAGCTATATAACTGGTCTGTAAAATTTTCTGAAATATGTCTGCATGCATTCCTCAGCTGATTTTGAGTGGCAAGAAAAATGTTCCTTGGTTGTCAACGCGTATCAATAGGCTAATGGAAAAGAAATGCGGTATTCAGATCTGCATTGAGAACTAGACAACAACATGAGAAGTCTCCAAGTATAAGTAAGTTAGGAATGAAGTTGTAGGATTGTTACATAGTGCCAAATCAGCATATCTGTAGAGCATAAACCCCCAAAAAAACAAAAAAAGTTCTGGAAAATGGTAAAATATCTCAACAAGCAGCTAGGGCCATCCCAACTCTCCATTATAAGGATGAAATTGGTGAGTCTGACTTAGATAAGGCCAATATGCTAAATGAATTTTTCTCACAGAGCTATTATATATATCCCTCTTTCATCTCAGTCTGACAATGAATATGACAGTGAAAATTGTATCCCTTCCACAGACAAGTTCCTGTGCACAGATGAAGTATTTCATTTGATAATGTCACTGGACACCACAAAAGCAAATGGTCGGGTTGGAATATCAGCAAAAATGCAGCATATAGCATTACCCTATCTCTTACAAAACTTTTCAACTTATTCATTACTCAAGGGTGCTTCCCACAATGTTGGAAAACATCCTCTGTTGTTCCGATCACCAAATCAAACAGGGATTCAAATCTCACTTTTGTCAGTAGTTTTAGCAAGATTCTCAAGCGTCATATACATCACTGACCAGTTGAAAGTATTACACCAACTGACAAGCAATGGGGTTTCCAACATGGAAAATCAACGATTACTGCTTTACTGTCAGTTGCAGATTGGCTTAAGGTATTGGAATATGGTCAGGAGGTATGCACCATATTTTTTTGGTTTAACAAAAGTGTTTGACTTGATTCCTCATCGGCCACTCCTTGATAAACTGACAAACTGTGGTTTGGAGAGTCTCTCACAATAGCCTGGATAAGAAGTTACTTATGCAACTTGTGGTGGTAGGTGGTGTGCATCACGGGATGTCCTTGTGCTATCTGATGTTCCACAGGTTCGGTATTGAATCCATTACTCTTTTTAGATGATGTAAAGGACATTATTCTCTCTGATGGAAGCACCTTAAACCTCTATGCTGATGACATGCTGCTTTACAAACCAATTAAAACAATTAATGACTTCTCGAGTCTACAAATGGACATTGACCGTAGCAACTACTGGGCCTGTTGTAATAATCTTTCCTTTAATGTAAGACCATGATGATGTCAAGGACCATTACGGCCTTCCAAACTTGTTCTGAATGGTACAACTCTGGACTAATTCTTACAAATACTTTGCTGTGCTGCTCTCTTCAGAACTATCTTGCTCTGCACATATAGACAGTATTTGTGCTAAAACTAGGAAACTATTGTTTCTACAATCATATAGATGCCACTAGCATGCTAAAGATGTACAATGTTCTAGTGTGTCCACATCTGGAATATGCTGCTCCTGTTTGGGATCCATACCATATCGGAGATGTTGCGAAACTCGATAAAGTCCAAAAGTTTGCTCTCAAAACAAAAAGTGTGCCTGCAACTATCAGGACCTATTAATCAAATGGAAAGCCCATCTCTTGAGAATCGCAGAATATTTCTTATGTTATATGTATGGTATTTAAAATGAAAGGCCAATTGCTGCTTCCTCAAGACGTATTCATTATCAACTTAACAGGCATAATAACCCAGGACTGACACTACTGCTGAATCAACCATTATGCTAAGATGCAGGCGTTCAATTTTTCTTTTGTAGCTACATGGCTATCACCTTGTGGAACAACTTACCTCAAGAAGCTCTAGAGACCTATTCACTCATCACTTCCAAACACTACATTGCACCTTTGTTCTTGTCATCATAACTCATAACCAGGATACTTAACATTGGCAGACTATGCTATTTGTGTATCCTTTGAATGTATTTTCATGAAGCTTCATATATTAAAAAAAATATGAAAGGTAGGACTGTTTAATGACAATATTTGACAAGCTTGATGCTGAATGAAATAACTGAAAAGTTGTACCAACCAAAGAATTCCTGCTGTTGTCACCATGTCCTATTATTGACCATTTCCTATTTTAAGCCACATCTATATACTCCAGAAAAAGAGAGTTCTGGCATCATGAATGTTCATGGCACTCCTTATGGTTTCTGTACCTGTATGACCTCTGACCTCGGCGAGTTTGACCGCACTGATGTCCATGCATTCTGCAAGTGTGTGAGGAAATATCAGGTGGTATCTGTTGTGCTGTCTGTGCAGAGGAGAAAGAAATCACTATAGCAAGCACCACAAGTGTCTCAGATGAGTGTCAGTTGCAGCTATCATGCGAACAAAATGTCTAGTAATGTTTAACTTTCTTTAGTTTTGTGTGTATTTATTTTTATTCACTCTTGTTGAATTGCTCACAAACACTCTGTGTATAGAATGCATACATTGTCCTGGTTGGAAAATTGAAAATTAAATCTCTATTTATTTTCCAAGGACAAAACACCGATATATATATTTTTACAGAATCAACTAATCACCATCGATTCTATTTTTTACTCCCTTTGTATATAGCATCCTACACTTTATCCCAAGCATGTGCTTTTGGGATCAAGAAGTATTTGAGTGGTCCAGAATGGAAAGGTGCTGCATTTGGCCACCTTTGGATTCAGTTTCCCCACACCCTTGGAAAAGTTTTTTTACGATACATTTTCACAGATCTCCCCCACCTTAATTTTGCAAACCCTCTGCCCACTTACACAAAAATCACTACATGCCCACTTACACAAAAATCACTGCATACAAATATTTTTGTACTATGACAAGCCATAAACAATTGTTAGGTACAACACATTATCAATAGGCTAATGAACCACAGTACAGTCAATGGCTAGGGAAATATGTTATATGAACCACAGTACAGGTCAATGTTCTCTATTACTTTGCACAGGGACATGTGCCAGCAGTACACTTGCAGTTGGGTCCACATTTGCAGTCTGCTCCCTTGCATCCACCTGGCTGCGAACAAGGGCACGCTTTACCACAGGGACATGTGCCAGCAGTACACTTGCAGTTGGGTCCACATTTGCAGTCTGCTCCCTTGCATCCACCTGACTGTGAACAAGGGCATGCTTTGCCACAGGGACATGTGCCAGCAGCACACTTGCAGTTGGGTCCACATTTGCAGTCTGCTCCCTTGCATCCACCTGGCTGTGAACAAGGGCATGCTTTACCACAGGGACATGTGCCAGAAGCACACTTGCAGTTGGGTCCACATTTGCAGTCTGCTCCCTTGCATCCACCTGGCTGTGAACAAGGGCATGCTTTACCACAGGGACATGTGCCAGCAGCACATTTGCAGTTGGGTCCACATTTGCAGTCTGCTCCCTTGCATCCACCTGGCTGTGAACAAGGGCACGCTTTACCACAGGGACATGTGCCAGCAGTACACTTGCAGTTGGGTCCACATTTGCAGTCTGCTCCCTTGCATCCACCTGGCTGTGAACAAGGGCACGCTTTACCACAGGGACATGTGCCGGCAGCACATTTGCAGTTGGGTCCACATTTGCAGTCAAGTCCACATGGGCAGTTTGGATCTATTATAACAGGAGTAAATAAATATAATCAAGTATGATGTCATCTGTCCAAATTTTTTTGGCGCTGTGTATTTGCCAGTTTTCTATATCACTTCTGGAAAGGTCAATAATAATTGCTGAGATAGTGAATATGTGGCACGTAAATGTTAACGATGTGTAGCTAGAGCAAGACATAAAACTCATTACCCATTACTTACTAGAGCAAGCAGTTCCAGAATCGGCCATGTCAGATAGAGAATGTTGAGAATGAAGATAGTTATGTAGAGTTGATGAGCAAAATTCCCTTAGAAGTTACGCCAACAGTAGTTATCGCTTTCTTTCTTCCTCGCCTTTTATAAAATCACATTTGCACACGAATCGCGGGTATCACCGTGTGCACAGACTGTCGGTGTGCAATAGAATTTAGCGTGTGCCGTGTGCAATGGAGTTTGGCGAGTGCCGTGTGCAAAGGAGTTTGGCGAGTGCCGTGTGCAATGACGAGTGCCGTGTGCAAAGGAGTGCCGTGTGCAATAGAATTTAGCGTGTGACGTGTGCAAAGCGAGTGCCGTGTGCGGCTTCCATATCGTGCGAAGACACTTTACCTAATGATTAGAATCCATCCTGTTGTGCACGTGTACGTAACTACGTTCACCCTGTGTGTTGGTCGATATTACCTTCAGTGTTGAGAAGGGCTGGTTATACTTCTTTGTTGCCCACACCCTATCCAATCTGATCCTCTTCCACCCACCATGTTGGAGATTAGTTTAATGTTGTACCACCTCATGTTCTTAGCCTGCATCTCCAGGGAGTTTTGACCGTGTCTCCAGTACTTGCTAGGGCTCCAAATGGTAGAGGTAGGGACCAGATGCCTTGTCAGGTAGGGCATAGGTGACTCCTTTGAGGGAAATATTTTGGGTTCTTGCCCTCCAAGTGCTTCTACCACAACTCTAGCCCTAGCGCTAACTGTGTTACACCCACACACCCCTCTGCATGTACAGTCGTCTTCCAATTATCCCCACAGAAAGAGCATGGCCATGGAAGAGGTTCTGTTGCCTGTAGAGTTGAGATCACCGACATCAAATGCCCCTGACTGGATGTCTGCAGGTTCTGGTGATGAATAATGGCACTTTCCTTCCGAACCCTGTGTCAGGGATTCTCCACCTCCCTAGCAAGATGCAAGATGTACCTTGAACCCCATGCAAACACATTAAACACTTAGCAATAAACACCTAGAACATCAAACAATTTAGTTGGCCACATCTAATTGTCAAAAACATCATGTGCAGTGCATGCATGTGGTCAAAGCCAAGTTCATAAGCTGGTAGGAAGTCAATAAACAAGGATTATAATACAAGTACTTTTGACCCATGCCATTTATCCTATTACTGTTTAGAGCAATGAAATTCAACTCGCAACGAACTCTCAGTTGACATAACATTAAAATCACCTCAATAATCAACTTCAAATTGTATTCACTCGATGTTTCAACTAGATGCTCTAGCCTTGAAGTTGATTATTGTAAATGTCAATTAAAAAACAAGTTTCTCTTTCTCCATTCTACACGAGAACTGTTGAGGAAATAACTTACAACATTATGACCACTAATTCCTGTTTTATAGAATCAAGGCTAAAAAGATGCTCGGGTGCACTGTAGGTAATCGATTCTTAATTATACCTGCTATCCTTTCATATGAACCATGAACTTGAAAGAATTAAAAAGATGTTAGGACAATGTTGCTTCAAAGTCTCCACAGCTATATTAGTGCCAGGAAAGCCATTTGAGTAGAAACACGTGTCTCTTTTATGCTGCTTATGATGTTCCATTAGAGATACTACTAGTAAGAATTCCTGAAGAGCAGCTATTTGTTTATTATGGCTTGTTTTCTTGAAGAAGACCTTAACCGAGACATATTGGTTTGAAGGTGTTGCTTACTAAAACATGGCATTGAAATAGATAAGCGGATTTTTCAGCAATTTTACTACAGCAGGACCATATTTAGAGAGGGAGGGAATTTTGGGACAGGTCAATTTTTAAAGCACCCAAGGACATCAGTGCACCTGTAAATGTAACTTTAGATGGTGCAAACTGAACTGGTGTCTTTGATCTATAGCAAAGTTGTTAGTGAATAGCTGCTCGTCTATGAAGTGTTTTTTTAATATATATTTTTGTCAGTAGTAGATAATTAATTGACAGAACTTGGCATCTGAACCACTCAAGAGAGCCTGCTAAAGCCTCCATAATTGTAAGCTAGAATTTGTTCATTTCCCCCTGGACTGTCAAGGTATTTATTTTAACTGAGTTCAGTTCAGTCCACATTTATAGCCGAGTATGTCACAATCTTAGAAATTGTCAGAATAAACGAGAGCAGTGCAGGCAAGTCCAGAATTTATGCCACTAGATACACGAGGCTTTTAGAGGAGAGTCAGTTCATTGTTGCAGTATTTGTTTCTCTTGTTTCTTAGTTCAGTGACACTAGCTCTACAAGTTAAAGATTGTTTCTCTTGTTTCTTAGTTCAGTGACACTAGCTCTACAAGTTAAAGATTGTGATCTTCTCAGAAGCTTACAGAGGAGATGCAATGGCTCAAAAAACAACAATTTCTAACTGGGTTGATTGACATAACAGAGCCATGCAAAAAAAAATCTTCTCAGAGGATATGCACCTAAATCCTCTTAGGCTAGGTAAAGCATGCCTACCCATCATTAACCTTGGTTCAGCCCTCCCCCCCCATACTAAAACACCATATTATGCAGCCTGCTAAACTATTTCTAATATATGGGATATAGCTAGCATGGATTCAAAATGGCTAGGTTGAGTGAATGGCCAGCAGAGTGAGCATAAAGTGCTTTTGGTGTCCGTTCACTAATTCATGCTTTTGCACGTTTCAAGTAACTCGGAGTAAGCTTTCATTATCCATGATATGGAGTAATCTCAAATAAAGCACACCAATGAAATACATTGTGATGCTGCTAAAAAAAATCAATGTGATGCGACACATTTTTACGTTCACAATTGACATACTGCATCACACTGCGAGTGCGAATGGTAACCATTACCGATTTTTGTTTACTTAATTAATGACCGTTACCGACTCATGTGTTTAAAAGGTGGGACATCAGCATAGACTAGTGGGTGATAAAAAAACTTGTGGTTCCACTTTATAGCTCCATAGATTCTGCACACTTTGGACTTGATCTATAGCTCAAAAGATAGGTCTCCCCGAGTGCTCTCTTTTGATATGTACTAAAACATTTCTATAGGTATAACTATACTCAAGTTACTGGAGCTAAAGTGGGGGTACAGTGCCTGATTTTGCAACAAGTCTAATTCCAGTCTGTCAAGTGCTATATAGACAGCTGAAATTAGCACCAGTAGCTAGAGGAAGCCCTACTCTATACAATGAGTGGTTTCATTAGGCGCTAAAACTCGACTACGTGATCTGGCTTTTGCCAAACTCATGTTGAGGCTATCTTGCTTTTTTCCCAACTCGTGTTGACTCTCAATCTGTTACTTGCATTGTTTATCATAGTTTTATTGTGTTTTCACTCATTACTTTATATTGGCATTTATATATAGCACAGTCAGCATGTGTGTGGGGGGGGGGTTACTGAGGCTGGACACATGCATGCAGGAACTGAAGATGACTTATAATGGCATAAGCATGGTAGTGTAGTGACTCTTCTATAAGATGTTAACACATTTGTTTATCAGTAAGTGTTATGTTGCCTGTATAATACTGGCATCGCAGTGCGAAGTGCATAAGCTAATTTTTCCCTAATATGCTTCATGTCATATACTTCAGGTCATAATTGGGAATTTTATGATTCAGACAAATATCAAATATCAAATGGAAAACACAATTTTTAGTTTTCCATTGATATTTGTCTGAATCATGAAATTCTCTATTATGACCTGAAGTATATGACATGATGAAAAATGAACCAAAAAACATCTGGGATATCTTTGTTGCATTTAGCTGCAGTCACAATAATATTTACCCTTTAAAATGGATCTCCAGCATGGGCTTATGCAAACTGGAAATTTACCTGTATGAATATCAATGATTAGAAATTCATTATTGGTTGATTTTCTAGGTTGTAAGTCCTTTATGGCAGTAATTATGTAGAAATCATCTCTAAAGCAGATTGTACATAGTATATCACAGCTATTTATTACCTAAGGAGTCCTCAAGATCAAGAGAGAACACACTTGTAGTTGACTATAACATAGCCAGTCATGATGCTTGCCATCCATTTAATATCGAGAAGGAAAAAAATATGTTGTTTGCAAAATGTTATAATGTGCTTAAACTACACCAGCGCGGCTAGTATATGTTAGCACACTAATTTAGATGTGCTTTCACCCTATTAATCAGTGTGCAGCTCACACAATTTATAATGGTGTAAAACACACCTAAAATGTGTATTATATTGGGATAAACTTAGCACACCACAATTCGCGAGTCACACACACAGTCTGGTGAATGGCACGGGAAATTAAAAAAGCAAAAAAATATATAGTCTGGTCCTTCCTATATATTATAATAATGATGATTGATGCAATACTAGGGCTGTTACATAATAGCCCAACCCAACCAGAATATGCAAGCACATGCCAGACTTGTGAGACTGTAAATTTTACAGCCTGGATTCTCTTACCCCACTTGCTCATCATATTCTTCATGGAAGATAAATATTGCCAAAACACCACTCATCAAAAAAAAGTTCCGTAGTGTTCCTATAAAGTGCAAACTTCCATTTTTTGGCTTTATCTTCCTATACTTGTGATGTCTTAAATTTGAGCCTTCTATCTTCAGTATCCATGGCTACAGAATTCTAATTTTTTATATCTCCACACAACTATAATTATAATCACTGGCGTCTTAGTCACATCAGCATTACCTTCTCAATAACTGTACTGCATTTTATACCTAGCTAAACAGGAAGTCTCAGATTAAAGCTAATAAACAGTGGTTTTGGCATCTGTAAATGGTAGCTGAACTAGTTCTGCTTCCTCCGCCCATTTCCCCCCTCTCACTTGCTTGCTAAAACACAAAGCACTTTGCCACTGATCAAGACAATTGGAGAAAAAAACAAGTAAGAAATAAAAACTCTCAATGAACTCTCAGTTGACATAATAACATTACAATAACCTCAATAATCAACTTAAATTGACGTTTCGACTAGATATATACTCTCTCATCAGGAATGATGATGAAGGCTAGATCATCTAGTGGAAATGTCGAGAGAATACAATTTCAAGTTGATTATTGAGGTTATTGTAATGTTATTATGTCAACTGAGAGTTCATCGAGAGTTTATTCCTGGAGAATCTAGTCGAAACATCAAGAGAATACAATTTCAAGTTGATTATTGAGAAAGTTATTATAACAAAACAAAAAATAATTTTTCCCCAAATTTGCTGCTGTGACCAGAGGATCTCGACATTTATCACTATTACACGCACCAATTGACAAAAGCATCTCTTACAATTCCTCCTCATTATGGCCACACATCTACCACCTCTCAGGTTTAATGGTTACTGTCACATTTAATTCCATTGGTTATGGTCAAACTTGAAGTATTTTAGGGCCAAGAATAGCACAATGAATGCTGAGTTTATATAATGTTTGACACATTCTGTGCACCGAGTAGCTTAGAGAGTGCAGTCCTGAAGGTGGCGAGTTCCTCTTCCAGTTTGGCTGCAACCAACAATAACATCAACCATTACCACTGTCCCAACAAAATTGAAAAAGTGAGCACAAATACTATATAGATGTAAAATATTGACAACCACTCAGGGTACAGAAGTAGGAGTGCACTGGGACTAAGAATTATTCCTGACATGGCCAAGAAAGATTTTTATCGAGTTTACTGTTCCACAGCATCTAGTCTTGCTATTACTTATTGATGACCATAGGTAACTATATAGATGTTTTTGATGTGTGCAAGGAGAATGACAACATTCTCTTTTGCTTGCCACCACACATACCCTTCAACTGTTGATGTGGCTCTGTTTAAATCTCTGAAGAGAAAGCTCTTCCTTCACCAATAAGAATTTTATTGTGTCCAAGGGGGAATCTTCCAAAATTCTTTAAGTTCTCTTTTGAACGTGCTTTTTCTATTCCACACATTAAGAAGGGGTTTTGTTAAATCTGGCATTTATCTTCTCAACTCTAATGCTGAGGCAAAAGCTAAGATGAAACTTTCTTCTACTTTGTATAGTACATAATTCTATGCTCATTAATATTTCTAGTGAGATAGAATCATTCATTCCTTTACCTCAGGTGTGACCTTCCATGACTTTATCATTTATCATTGGGAGTTTCCTTCTATTCTCGTAATACACTAGTCTCTACCCCTCTTGTTCGACCCTCCCTCCCACTACTTCCTACCTACACCACTACTTGAGATGTTAGGGGACAAAAGAAAGAAGAAGCTGAAAGGAGAAAAAGAAGGGAAAAAGCTAGAGAAGAGCAGAAGAAGCAATGGTAAGCACTGGGTTGAGATAGGCGGTATGGACAGGAAAAAGTGAAGGAGCCCAGATTTAATCTCGATGTTCTGACAGTGATCAAGGTATGCAGCCAGATCTTCATTCCGAGTCATCTGATATCAGTGAACAAGAAGTTAGCCCCTCTTAAGTCGACCAGCAGGTCACTGGAGGCTAATGCCTGCCCTCTATAGTAAAGACAGCAGTGAGAGTGATGAGAATGATGCATGCTTTGCAACCTTTTTCAAAAGAATGAATCATACATAAGGCAGAAACTGTACTGGGTGGACTGCTCTACATGTGGTTGCTGGGTCCATAATATCTGTGCCTTCAGGAACAACATTGCAAGTCAGAGATTTATATGCCTTAGTTCTGATGAAATAATTTAGTGTTTGTTTTAAGTTTGTGGATGTTACTGTTTCTATCGACTCTTTAGGTAATGGCAATTGTAGGGTAAGTCTTCCCTAATAGCAGACTGTCCAATTCTAAACACACGAATAGAAATAGAACATCCTTATAATAAGGGGATAGTTAGTTACTACTATCACAAATCTATATACTATTTTTATATTTCCTTGCAGAGGAGTGAACCAAGTCAGTGACTGCTCAAGCAAGGAAAGCATAGGACAAACATTAAACAATCAAAGCCACCAGTGTTACCTCCCACTTAGCTAGTCTGTGTCTTGTGTCTAGAGTTATCTTAGCTAACACATTACTTTGGTTTTCATATGCAGTTGTTGTCTTCGGGACACATCATCTAATGTTATATTGCTATAACTACCATGATCTTCATTGTATACTGTCACACAAGATTTGTTTAACTTAAGAAGTTCATGTTGAAGTTCATAGTTGTAGTACTCTTCAGTAATGTGAAACAATTGCAAGTTGTTCTCCTGCAAAGATGACTCCTCTCCTCACGATCGATCTTGTGGATAATCAAAAAGCAACATTCACTATCAGCATTACTAGCAGAGCTAGCAAAGTTCTGATATGGTGCAATAATTTGTTGCTTGAAAAACTGTAGAAGAGGTTGATGGTGGGGAGGGTACTGTAGAAGAGGTTGATGGTGGGGAGGATACTGTAGAAGAGGTTGATGGTGGGGAGGATACTGTATAGAAGAGGTTGATGGTGGGGAGGATACTGTAGAAGAGGTTGATGGTGGGAAGGATACTGTAGAAGAGGTTGATGGTGGGGAGGATACTGTAGAAGAGGTTGATGGTGGGGAGGATACTGTAGAAGAGGTTGATGGTGGGGAGGATACTGTAGAAGAGGTTGATGGTGGGGAGGATACTGTAGAAGAGGTTGATGGTGGGGAGGATACTGTAGAAGAGGTTGATGGTGGGGAGGATACTGTAGAAGAGGTTGATGGTGGGGAGGATACTGTAGAAGAGGTTGATGGTGGGGAGGATACTGTAGAAGAGGTTGATGGTGGGGAGGGTACTGTAGAAGAGGTTGATGGTGGGGAGGATACTGTAGAAGAGGTTGATGGTGGGGAGGATACTGCAGAAGAGGTTGATGGTGGGGAGGATACTGTAGAAGAGGTTGATGGTGGGGAGGGTACTGTAGAAGAGGTTGATGGTGGGGAGGATACTGTAGAAGAGGTTGATGGTGGGGAGGATACTGTAGAAGAGGTTGATGGTGGGGAGGATAGTGTAGAAGAGGTTGATGGTGGGGAGGATACTGTAGAAGAGGTTGATGGTGGGGAGGATACTGTAGAAGAGGTTGATGGTGGGGAGGATACTGTAGAAGAGGTTGATGGTGGGGAGGATACTGTAGAAGAGGTTGATGGTGGGGAGGATAGTGTTAAGAAATGGCAAATAAAGTTTGCTTTCATCACATAACATTTTTGTTATGGTCTCCACTCTTCCTCATTTTCTAGATAGTATGATGCAATAGCTGCCACAGCTTCAGAATGCATGAAATGTCCATCGATAAGCTTGACCATCTTGTTTCAACATGGCTCAGAATTTCTTTGATATATATGTAGCATTGACAAATTAACAGAAGCTCTTTAATTTCACCTTCACACATGACAATATTTACTAGTCATGTGTTGTCCATGTGTTGTCCACATGATTCCTCTTATTGCTGAGTCAAAAATCGTGATATCAAAATTTAATGTTATAACAATCGCAGCCAAACAGTTGTTGTTCAGATTCCTAGTATCAATTATGTGGTTACAGGATGACCAGCATTTGCCCCCATCAAACTTGGGACCTAAGCATTTAGTTATCTATCCAAGATCTACAGGTGTGCAGGAGGGAAGTCTGAGAAGCTGTCCTGTATGCTATTTATAACTATAAATATGGCTAGTATACCAAATTAACAAAGTCTAACTACTATATCTAGTCTTATATTGAACTAGTGATTGAGTAGAAAAATAAAACTAGAGTCAGTTTCCTTCGATAAATTTACCTCTGGTGCTGGATGCTTGCACTGGAACAAGAGCAAACAATGCTTATGCAAAAACAACAACTTAGGTAGACACATAGAACACATCAGCATGTGCTTTTTCAACATAGCACTATAGCAGTTGTTATTGTATACGAGCACAGATGAAACATTAGCAACTAGTTTTGTACAGGAGATCCTCCTATTATTTATTCCAAAAGGAAAAGGCCAGTTCACAATATGACACTCACCATTCTATCATATCAACCTATTGTATTGTCACTTTGTGAACCAGTAATGATATGATAAGCTGAAATAGGATATAGTTCTATTCCAGTAACGAGTGCTTGACCAATCAATTTAGTATAATAATGATGAACTGCAGTTCCAGATTGCTTGTGTATCTCAATAATGTTATATCAGATGACAATATGGTATGATAGGACAATATGGTATGATAGGACAATTTGGTATGACAGGACAATATGGTATGATAGGACAATATGGTATGATAGGACAATTTGGTATGACAGGACAATATGGTATGATAGGACAATATGGTATGATAGGACAATATGGTATGATAGGACAATATGGTATGATAGGACAATATGGTATGATAGGACAATATGGTATGATAGGACAATATGGTATGATAGGACAATGTGGTATGATAGGATGATACGAGGCCGAGTGTCATATTGTGAACATGCCTATTATTTGTCATAATATGATTAGATTATGCATTGGGGAGGGAGGGGGGGAGGAGCCAGACCACTTACCTGTATGCAGCCAATCCAGACCGCTCACCTCTATCCAGCCAGACCACTCACCTGTATCCAGCCCACCTGTATCCTGCCACACCAGCCAGCCGGACCACTCACCTGTGTCCAGCATGCACCACTTTCCTGACTAATTACACCTTGTTGAGCACCCATTCCCTGCCTTATAGCTACATGTTTGAGTTAGTTTTTTTGTTTTACATTCGTCTGCCTTTTAACTAATAAAATTAAGTAATCAAAGTAGATCCCACAGCATAATTATAAAATTAAAGCTACAATTATGTGAATAGGTAGTTATCATTTATCATTAGTTATCGACCACTGAAATGAGGATGAATGCTTGGGAAGGGATCCTACTATTAGAGGCATTGGGCTTCTTATTGTATATGCATACAGTTTTCTCAATAGATAAATAGTTACCCTTCTTAGCTGCTTCTGGATGTCTATACAGCTAGCTATGACAATAACAAGCAACCAAAAACACATGTAACTACCTTGTATGTATATATAATATATATTATATATAATTCTCTTTCAATACAGTGTTAAGAGTATCTGTGAGAAGGCTAAAGATCCATAGCTGTAGCTCTAGCTGCTACACTTGTATAGACTTGAAAGAAGGAAGTCCACAGTTGAAAATTTGCCCAATGATTAGTATAGGGGTCAAACCAATAATTATAAGGGTCAAACCAATAATTATAAGGAGTATGGTAGCACTCCGAAATACGCAAAAACAACAACAAAGAAATAAAAAGTGAAATTAATTAATATTTGATTGACCCATTAAAAAGGGGGGGGGGGGGGGGGGGAGGGAGAAGAAATCAAGACTGTACGCAACCACAACCGATGACCTTTACCATTAATTTTTGAATGAGTCAGAATATAGGTAAAGGGTCATCAAACTGGTTGTGGTCAACATGGGTAGTGTGTTTGTTTATTTGTTGTTTCTGTGTACTATAGTTATGCAATGGAGTGCAATGGAGGACTACACCAAGTGTGAGCTTCAGGGTCTCCAGGTCTTTTAAATACATTTTCTAACTTGTTCATATAAAATCACCTTCTCAATAATCAAATTCAATTTTTATTCACTCAATGTTTCGAATAGATGCTGTAGTCTTAGCATCTAGTCGAAATGTCGAGTGAATAAAAATTGAAGTTGATTATTGAGAAGGTGATTTTAATGTTATTATGTCAACTGAGAGTTCATTGAGAGTTTGTTCATTATTGTTGACAAGTGTCCTGTCCACTTCACAAATATACTCATGTAGGGTCAGCTACACAGTTTGCTCAAAAACTTGGTAATAGTTGATCGGGGTGAGTCAACAAAAGCCACATGTTGCTATGTAGTGCTTACAGCAAAAGAAATCCACCCAAGAGCTCTTTATAAATGAATCTTCAAAGTGGTTCCTGGTAAACATAATGCCAATGTTGCTTATCTTAGCAGATGGCCTTCCAGAAACAGAAGTAGAGCCCTGGGGAAGGTGTGGTGTAATTATTGTATGAAGGGAAGATGGAACATTGACACCTACAATTTAGTTTTCCAGCGGAATAGCATATATAACATATCTGCTATCTAGAGCCATCAACACACCCTTTATCCAGAGCCATCAACACATTCCTCAAGAACCATTAATATATCTTTGTCCAATGAAAAAACACAGTTTGCATATCTCTTCATACGTATGTGGAGAGGAAAAAAAGGGGCTGCCAAGAAGCAGGCTTCTCTTCCATCCAGAAGACATTGCTACCTTTTGATGCTTGACACAAAGTTCCTTCTGTTATTACAAAGTTGGATGAGGCCAACACTGACTGCCCAAATTGCATAGATAGATTGCAGCCATTGGATGTGGTTAACCTTTAAATGCTTCATAAATTGTTTTTTCTTAAGTACTAATGTTAGCGGATTTAGCAACGCTTGATATAAGTTTCATCCATATGCAACTCGATTGTTATTGATTGGTCTATGAGTGATAACCTGTAAAAAATCTAATGAAAGCTTCTTAGGTGAAGAAGAGCTCAAATCTACTGAAGAAGTGAAGGTGTCAACGAGACTAAATTGAATAAGAATGTTATCTGTAGCTGGTTTGTTGGAAAGCTTGCTCACATCAAACATAAACCCGAATTATCATCAATAGTTCTCACAACCAGGAATTCTTGATGTCATCTACTGGCACCAGTACTAATGCCAGTGAAGACCCCTTTAAAGATATTTTGTTCAACAATTAATTATATTGTCATGTTGGTAGCTATTAAAATCATACTGTAATTATACACACTTGAGACAAACTCCTGCAAAACCACACAAGATTAGTCCAGCACAGTTAACTTCCTACACAGTACATCCTTCAAAATGAATTTTAAGGGTTTTTTCCATATTATCTCTAGTTTTTTGGCCTGCTATAGGATTCAAGGCAGACCCAGGAGTCCTCTAAGAGTGGCCTATTTAGCCAGCTAAGAAGCTGCTGACCCTTTTAAAAAGTGGGTCAATCCAATACAGAGAGTGCTGGTATATTCCATGAAAAATTGTTATAACAATCTCTTTACAGGTGGATCCACCGTGAACTGATCTGATACTAATATATTACAGTAGCCCACATACATCCACCTAGAATATATAGCATTCGCTGTATATATGACTGCTATAACACCTACTATAGTACTTAGTCTAGGCCGGCTCTTCTGCTGTATGGGCTCAACAACACCAGTCAACAGGTCCAGGTCAGAGCTAGCTCTTCAGCTACCCTGTTCTTACTAAATGTTTATGAAGATGCATAGTGAATTGATCAAAGAATTGCATGGTCAGAGGAATAATCATATTCTTTCTCTCCAGCCTTTGCCAAGAGATATCCCGAATATTATATATAGCATATATATATTATATAACATATACCAGTTATAACCTGTTATGGAAAGAAAAGAGAGAAAAAAATATATATATTTATATTACATGTAATTTTGTTTTAGGCATGTATGTTGGACATAACCCAACATTCTTTGTAACATTATCTTCTCCTTTTATTATTTAATTGTTTCCTCCATCTCTGGATTTACAGCATATTATCTATGTACCTTACATTTATGTATAGAGCTACTGTCTGTGTCTCCTCGAATGCTTGGTAGTCAACGGAATAATATTTGCCTGATTATATAGGCTGAACAGTTTCATGTTCACCATAGCATAGGCACATATTATACGATCTGCTGCTTAGCAACCTATATCATAAAACCGAGAGAAGACTGATGTGGTCTTCCAGTAGTGATTTAGTTTATTATTATGAAACTCGTTGTCTGATTGAAATAGCATCTGGCACCAAGCTATTTTTTGTGTTTTATTTAGAATACATGCATGACATAAGTGTCAACTGAAAAGGTGTGAGCCTGATGCTACATAACATGAATAATATTGCCCTATATGGCGTGCACAAATAAGAGATAATTTTGTGCTACTATTATGACAACATTGAGCAGTTACAGGAGACACTGTCTTACCTACGTCTTCCAGTACAGAAAATAGATCCTGCAGTTTTCTGTCCAGTATTATGTTGGTGTTTCCACATAAATGGTGAATGGTACCTTCCAAAGCTTCGGTAGCTTGTCTGCTGTGCTCATCCATAGCTTTCTTGTAAGCTAGATACATAGAAACTTAGTGATCGAGTCTTACTAAGCAGCTGACATAATACTGCCACCAGTTGGCAGGATGCACGCATGGACGTTGCACATATTTCCCCGCTCCCTCTTTTTTTTAATGCCTTGGAAGCATTTATACCCACGGTAGTTTCATAGTATATTGTCATGGTTCCTTATGTGACGTATACATGAACAGGCATAAGGTTTCATTCGGTTGAAGATATATTTCACATGTGAGTGGGGGTGTAGATCTGACCCTGGCATGTGAGTGGGGGTGCAGATCTGACCCTGACATGTGAGTGGGGGTGCAGATCTAACCTTGGCATGTGAGTGTGGGTGTAGATCTGACCCTGGCATGTGAGTGTGGGTGTAGATCTGACCCTGGCATGTGAGTGGGGGTGCAGATCTGACCCTGACATGTGAGTGGGGGTGCAGATCTGACCCTGACATGTGAGTGGAGGTGCAGATGTGCTTGGCATGTGAGTGGGGGTGCAGATCTGACCCTGATATGTGAGTGGGGGTGCAGATCTGACTCTGGCATGTGAGTGAGGGTGCAGTTCTGACCCTGACATGTGAGTGGGGGTGCAGATCTGACCTCAGGTGGCATGTGAGTGGGGGTGTAGATCTGACTCTGGCATGTGAGTGGGGGTGCAGATCTGACCCTGACATGTGAGTGTGGGTGTAGATCTGACACTGGCATGTGAGTGGGGTTGCAGATTTGACCCTGGCATGTGAGTGGGGGTGTAGATCTGATCCTGGCATGTGAGTGGGGGTGCAGATCTGACCCTGTGGGGGTGCAGATCTGACCTGGCATTTGAGTGAGGGATCCATGATCAGGGTTTCATACAGGATTTTTGGTTGGGAAAAGTATCCAGCTTAGCATCGCCCACTTTTAGCACGCTATACTATGTAATTTTTGAAAATCCTGGGGGGGGGGGGACATCCCAGGTCCCCCCCCCCTGTATGAAACCCTGATGATGATCAGTCACCCATTTGTAAAGAAGTGGCACTTTTCAGAATGAATGAGCGAAAGTGTGTTGTTTTGATATAGCCAGTATGGTGAGCATGTATTAGGAGATCTAAGAGGTCTGGCAGAAAAGTATTTCTAACTTTTAATTACCTTTTGAGGAAAGAATGGGATCTCCAAGGAGGTGTGGAAGTGGGTGACTGGTAGATTAGCTTAGTGGGAATAGTCTTATGCAAGGTGTGAATCGAGTCTTTTAGGTGAGCCAAGAGATTTCCGTAACTAATGGGGAGGGAATATTGTCCCAGAGAGCGTTGTTGATTTTTTTTGTTGAAAAATGAGCTCGGTAGCAAAAGCTATTTAGAGCTTTACATACATATAATATGATAATATATAAGTTAGGAATATATAAGTTAGGTGGTGAATTGTTTAATAAATCGTTTGAAGGAAGAGAGTGAGGACGAGGATCTAATGGAGGTTGGGAGTGAGTTCCAGAGAGCTGTGGTGGAGGGAACGAAGGAAGACTGCATGGATGCAGTGCGGGAGAATGGGATTATGATGTTCGATGGGTGGTATTGGCGAGAAGACATGAGCGGAGTAGGAGTTAATTGGATTTAGTCGGGAGGAAAGTCGATCTAATTGTTTATTATTTTGAAGGAGCTTGGCCCGAGCATGTCTATTTGAGAGTTTAGGAAGTTTAAGGGTGAAGAGGAGGGATGCATAGTCAGAAGTCCATTGGTGAGTACAGAGTCTGAGTGCAAAGTGCTGAACGTGAATTTGGAATTACAAGAAGAGGGAGGAGGTGACCACACAGAGGAACTTAGATGAGGGAGAACTAATGTAATGTGTAAAGTTTAATTAGTGTACGAGAGGATAAGTGATAGTAATGGTTGCGATAAATTTACTGCATACTTTGCTGATGTGCAGGTTCCAGGAGAGGTTAGAGGTGAAAGTAACTCCTAAGTATGTAAATGAAATGACGAGTTCAGGGGGGAGGACTATCGAGGACTAATACAATGGAGGATGATGAGGATGCGAGGGGTTTGCGAGAGATCATCATGTACTTGCTTTTATTAGGGTTAATTATTAGGAGACAGAAAGATAGCCATGATGATATAATGTCAATGTCTGATTTGGGAGAAGATGATAGTCTTTGGAAGAAGAAGTGTTTTGCTGAACGGAGGAGTGAAAGAGTGTGGTTACAGCAACGGCGATAGGCTGCCCAGGCATCAGCAGATCTGAGTGACCTGGTAATCTATTTCCAATTTTGATTTGTTTGAGAATGGAGTAGGAGATCCAGGGATAGGTACAGCGGGTTGTAGGATAAACTAGCTTAGAGGGAATAGTCTTGTGCATTATGCGAGTAAAGAGTTCTTTAAAAGGGAGGACAGTTGAATTTTTTTAATTTAAGAACAACTTGTGGTTACCACTATATAGCTCAGTGACAGTAGATTCTGTAAACTTTATGGTATGGACTTGATATATAGCTCAAAAGATAGGTCTCTCTTTGTGCTCTCTTTCGATACCAAATTATTTTTCATAGGTATAATTCATAGGTATAACGATAGCCAAGTTACTGGAGCTAAAGTGGAGGGAACTTCAAAACCTGAATGCCTGATTTAGATTGCAAAGTGCTAACGAGTTCAAATTAGCACCCGCGGCAAGTAAGCTCCACTCAACAACGAGTGTTTTCATTAGGCGCTAAAACTCAAGCGCGTGGAGCTTCCAGCTAATTTGAACTCGTTAGCACTTTACAATCTGGAGATATTTATGCGGCAAAATCAGGCATTCAGGTTTTGAAGTTCCCTCCACTTTAGCTCCAGTAACTTGGCTATCGTTATACTTATGGAAAATATTTTGGTATCGAAAGAGAGCACACAGAGAGACCTATCTTTTGAGCTATATATCAAGTCCATACCAAGTTTACAGAATCTACTGAGCTACAAAGTAGTAACCACAAGTTTTTTTGTTTTGTTTTAATTTAAAAATGCAACTGTCACCCCTTAGCCAAGAGGCTTCAGTGTCTAAGGGGGGGGGAGGATGGTATCCTAGGGAATGATACTAATTAGGTCATTAGCTTGAGAGAAGTCTGCCCTGTCGTACAACCTGACTCGATGAGGAGGTGAGGGAGATGGAGAATCAGAAATGAGAGGGAGGGAGAAGAGGATGGAGTTTTGGTCGGAGTTTGATACAGGAGAGACTTCACAGCAGGTGGGAGTAAGGGTTGAGGGTAGGTACACAAGATCAATGATAGAGGGGACACCAGTATGGGAGTAAGGATGGAGGGTACGTACACAAGATCAATGATAGAGGGGACACCAGTATGGGAGTAAGGGTGGAGGGTACGTACACAAGATCAATGATAGAGGGGACACCAGTATGGGAGTAAGGATGGAGGGTACGTACACAAGATCAATGATAGAGGGGACACCAGTATGGGAGTAAGGGTGGAGGGTAGGTACACAAGATCAATGATAGAGGGGACACCAGTATGGAGTAGGGTGGAGGGTACGTACACAAGATCAATGATAGAGGGGACACCAGTTTGGGAGTAAGGGTGGAGGGTAGGTACACAAGATCAATGATAGAGGGGACACCAGTATGGGAGTAGTGAGTTGGATAGTGGATAATTTGACTGAGAGAAAAAAAGATCAGATATTGCATGGATCTTATCGAGAAGCGGTGAAGGTAACAAAAAATTAACATTAAAGTCCCCAAGCAGAATAAGTTCCTTTGTGGAAAGGTGGGGGATGGAGGGAAGAGCAGCAAGTGAGGCAAGTAGATGGTCGGGTAATGAAGGTGGGCGATAAAATGTGGCCAAAATGAAGGATGAATTTGGAAGCTTAATTGAGATAAGTAGAAGTTCCAGCGTAGAGATGGATGGGAGAGAGATGATTGAGGCGAGAAGGCTTGACTTGACATAGACTATGATACCTCCATCATGTCTATTTCGATCTAGTCTAAAAGAGTGGCAGTTAAAAATAGCAATTTCAGAGTCAGAGACATCTGGGGAGAGCCATGTCTCACTATAGCAATTATGTGGGATTTATAGTGTGACACTGTGCAAGCTCATCAAATTTAGGAAGAAGACTGTGCATTAAAATAGAATGCCTTTAGGTCATTTGTGGTTGATTTGGATTCTGCTGGTAACTGGGAGAGGACAAGTGTGGCACTAGAAGAGGTGAAAGTAGACCCAGAAGAGGTAAGGTTAGGTGAGGATGAGCAGCTAGGTGATGGGAGGGAGGTGGTTGGGGTGGTGGAGAAGGGAGTGAGAGGTGTTTTGTGGAGAAGGGAGTGGGAGGTGTTTTGTGGAGGGCTCAGTAGCCAGAGACTTTGAGGGGAGTAGCCTTGGTTGAGGTCTAATGGTGGCTGATATTGGCTTCTTATACCAGGGACCTGAAGGGGAAGCCCTGGAATTGTTTGGGGATAAATGGGGGAGTAGCAGGGGTGGGTTGAAACGAGGGAGGCCTGCGCGTTGAGGTGATAGAGGATAAGTGGGAGTAGGTAGCAGAGGGAGTTTGCATGAACTGTGGCCAGTTTGGCAAGCAAGGTTTGGCGGCTTTGGGGTCGGGCGGTGGCAGGATAAAAAAGTATCTGATGCAGTGTCGGTTCCGTTGAGTGGAACAGGTGGAGGGGGTTGACTAAGAGGACTTTTGACCATGCATATTAGAAGAAACTGGAGGGACAGGAAGAGATTTAGAGGAAGAGGATTGTTCGACACTTACTGGGATAACTGGGTAGGACGTGGAAGGTGAGAGGGCCGAAGAAAGGGAGGAAACAGTCTCACAGATAGTGTCCAGCTCAGCTTGAATTGGCGTAGACATTAAATCCGAGGTGTTTTGCACCATGAGTACAAGGGTCTGGACATTGGTTTCCAGTTTTTGTACTTGGTTGGCAATGGTGGACGGCAATGGTGGACGAGTGCAGGACTGAGGATTTGATAGAGTGGGGACAAGAAAATGGGTATGTTTCTGCTAGAGTAATTGAAATGTTGACGCAATTGCAGTGAGAGCAACAGGAGCAGGTTTCACACTGGATCATGTCTCCTTCTTCTACATTGGTGTTACAGACACATTTAACTGTGTCTAGGTTGCTAGGGCCAGGATTAGTTTCCATGTCACCCGAGAGGGCATGTAGTAGGAAACCAATGTTAGCCACGCTGGAAGAACAGGTAGAACTGGCAATGTGACGGCGTCTACGGATACGTCGAAGACCGTTGAGGGAGAAATGAGGATCGAGTTAGTAAGTGGGACGGTTGCGAGGAGCGAGTTAGGAGGGACAAAAGTAGATGTGTTGGGACGTAAGGTGGATGTTTGGCTCTGAAAAGAGCCGGCAGGATAGTCTTATTTTAACAGGAGAGAAGGAAGAACAAGAAGAGAATCAGACAAGAACGGTGCCTTATGCTAGATGCTGCCATTAATTTTTTTTGATACACCAAAGCTGGTGTTTGTCCTTCAACTGTCACTATCAGCTTTCATTTTGTGCTTCAGCCCAAATGTTGTAAAGTTCATAATAGTAGGTATATATGTATGTGGGTTGAATGCAGTAGCCTTAACAGACTCAGCAGTATCAAAATCTGTTGATGTGAACCCTGGGAGCAGTGTGCATGGGAAAGGCACCCAGTATCCTTCCCGGTTCAGTTTCTCCTTGGAAGGTGCTCCTGAATTATGCTTGAGTTGGTTCTCCTTTGCTTCGCAGCTTTTTCCACTCTCTCTTGGAACCCGCGTGGTATAATGTGCAGTCGGCACAGGACTGGACGGCACCTATAAGTACACCCTCTCCCACATATTTGAGTGCCCTCAAGCATCCTGTAATTCGTTTTGAGGGCACCCAAATATGTGGGAGAGGGAGGGAGCACACCACAAGGCCTTAATTAGATAAAGTGCTACGCCAGGAAGTGATTTAGAAGTGTCTACAAGTCATAAGCCCTTAGTCCCGAGCTCAACAATCAAACTTGCTGATCTTGTAGCTCTCAAACTTTATGATCTAGCATCTCTTTGCTGTGCCTTCATTTTGTCACTAGCTCTCTCTCTCGCTCCCTCCGACGATGTCTTCAGCTCAAGAGGACTCGACCTCGGCAAAACAAAAAGTTCAAGCAACTGCAGTACCACGAAAAGGACTTGTTGTTTTACCCCTTCCATCGTGAAATTCTTTGGAGAGCTATGCAACTCAATAGTCATCTATCTCCCCTGAGTCGAAAGGTCCATTTGCTACACTGGCTACAGCCAGGTTGGAGCCCAAGCTAAGACTAAGGTACTTACTGAACCACGTCTGTGACAGGGTGAGACATGTTACAGTGTTCCATGGTTTCTTGACGTGCTGGCTGGCTATGGTTGGGCCTGTGGAAAAGCAGGCTAAGTGTCTTAGCACAGGAATTGTCTGTGTCTGAGAGGGGGGCAGGTCCAGAGGAGCCGGGTAATAGCCAGGTGGGTGGCGACATGACCCTTTAGAAGAAGATATTGATGGAAATCCTTGGTTGAGTTAGCTACAAATGGGAAGAGCTGGGTAGCACATCATCAGCCTATAGATGTACTTGAGGATTGTAGAAGTAGAGGGACTAATACCCTGAGACTGCATAAGCTTCTCTGTAAGTGGGTCAAAGGAAACTACCCAAGTACCTACACCTGCCTTCATGGAATACCTTCAGCAGAAACTAGCCAGTGCATTAGTTGGACTAGTTGATGTGTCCTTAACTTGAAGGGAGAAACTCTGGGTGGCCAAGAGACCTGTGCCAATACCGATGGCTGGAGACCAATATTTTGCCACTGGCCTAAGATTAGTCGAACAGAAATATAGCACTAGTAATTGATGGGAAAGCAACACAAAGGAAGTCCAAGTCGTGACAATGAGGGAGTATGTTACCCAGTGAGTGAAGGATGGGAATTCCTTAACTGGTGGCCTAGCTTACTCTGATACACACACAGCATGCTTATCATTAACCTAGCTAGGAGAGCAACTCAGGAAATTATACCTGTCACATAACGAAAGACAAGGAGGAAGTTATTAGTAAATTATCTCGCTGACTATGAGGTTTTGAGAAAAAAAGAAGCTTATCAATTCATACTCCGAGGATTCAGAAGTCCCTGAATACCTTTAGCCTTAGCCCTAACCCTAGAATACCCCTAGCATCACCATAGCCTGAACATCTCTAGACCTAGACATAGAGCTAGTTCTGGGATTTCCAAGCATCACCGGCTGTCCCAGGAAAGGTTGCATGGCTGTGTGTGTGTGTGTACCAGAGTAACGTAGGCCATCAGTTAAGGTTTGCCCATCCTTCATCCACTGGTAACTCACTCCCTCACTGTAACTGACTTGGACTTCCACTTCATCCACTGGTAACTCACTCCCTCACTGTAACTGACTTGGACTTCCAATAATGTTGACCTTCCATCAGCTACTGCTGTGCTAGATGTCTGTCGGGTTGACTATTCTCAGGCCAGTGGCAAAATGCGGTTTCTTTACCGCCGATATTGGCACAAGTCTTTTAGCCTCCCGGAGTTCTCCAAGTTAAGACTATATTAGCTGCTCCAACTAATGCACGGCTAGATTCTACTGAAGGTGTTTCATGAAGAGGGGTAGAGCACTTGGGTGGTTTTCTTTTACCCAACTACAGAGAAATTTATGCAGTTTAAGGGTATTAGTACCACCTCCATTTCTACAATGTTCAAGTACACACATCTGTATGCTGATGAAGTGCTATGCCTATCTCTTTCCATTTGAAGTTAATGCTATCAAGGATCAACACCTTCTTCTAAAAGGGACATGTCACCATCCACTGTCTCCTCTGGATCTGCCCTTCTCTCAGACATAGACTATTCCTGTGCTAAGACACCTAGCCTGCTTTTCCAGAGGCCCACATAGCCAGCAGCCAGCATGGCAAGAAACCCATGGAACACTGCAGTGTCATGTCTCACTCCGTCGCACACGTGGTGCAGTAAGTACCTTATTGTTAGCTTGGGCTCCAACCTGGCATAGTCCAGTGCAGCAAACAGACTGTTCGACTCTGGGGAGATTGAATTGCATAGCTCTCCATGAGTTAGATAGAAGACAGGTGGAACAGCATGTCCTTTTTGTGCTATAGCTTGAACTCTTTGTTTTGCTGAGGCTGAGTCCTATTGAACTGAAGGAGACATTGTCAGAGAGAGATAGGGAAAGCTGATTAGTAGTGACAAACTGAAGGTGCAGCATAGAGATACTTGATCAAACTTTGAGAGCTACAAGATCAGCAATTTTGATTGTGATCTCTGGGATGGGTCATGGGTGTTGGTCTTTAGACTTCAAACTCACTTCCTGGTGTAGCACTAATTAAGGCCTTGAGGGGTGCTCCCTCCCTCTCCCACATGAAGTGACCTCAACATAGGTCAAAGTCCCCAACAGCAACAGCCTCACATAGCCATTGTGTGTGTGTGTGTGTGTGCGGGATTTGTGTGTGCATAACACTAGTGTGTGTGTGTGTGTGTGTGCATGCGGGTGTGCATGCAGGATTTGTGTGTGCATAACACTAGTGTGTGTGTGTGTGTGTGTGTGTGCATGCGGGTGTGCATGCAGGATTTGTGTGTGCATAACACTAGTGTGTGTGTGTGTGTATGTGCATGCGGGTGTGCATGCAGGATTTGTGTGTGCATAACACTAGTGTGTGTGTGTGTGTGTGTGTGTGTGTGTGATAGATAACATACATTCATGGACATTTAGAGTGTCAGGACATACCATATATGGTCTGACACTAGTTTTTCTGGAGCATGTATGTTGGCCACAAAATGTTGCATCAACTTCCTTGCTTGTAGAAGTGGCTCATGCATAGGTCAAGGACAAAATGTTGCATCAACTTCCTTGCTTGTAGAAGTGGCCCATGCATAGGTCAAGGACAAAATGTTGCATCAACTTCCTTGCTTGTAGAAGTGGCCCATGCATAGGTCAAGGACAAAATGTTGCATCAACTTCCTTGCTTGTGGAAGTGGCCCATGCATAGGTCAAGGACAATAGGCAGCAATTCATGAATAGGCTCTTCATTTGGACATAATGTTCATAATGTTGAAGTGCAAACATTAAACATTTTCTAGTCTCAATTATTCCCGTCCAAAATTAATGGCCTGTCCACACTGCGCCTAAACTGATGAGCATTAATGTGTGTTGGGTCCTAAGTTCAAGTCAATGTGCATTCGTCATTTTCTGCAGAAGAAAGAGGAGATAGCTCAAGGGAAAGGCCGAACCAACGAAGTTTGCGAACTTCAGAAGTCCAGGTGCAGGGTGTATAAACATAGCAATAGTTATCTAGCTATGTAGTTGGTCTAGCTAGCTAGTTCGGCCTCACGCCATGGTAGTATTTGCTCTAAAGTTCAGGTATCAAGAAGAAGCGAGTGAAGACGCACGCTCGCGTAGTTGCTTTAATTTCGTGTGATTCGCATCATGAGGTGGACGCGCATTATTTTTATTTGAATTCAGCGTGGAGCACTTTAGTTTGTGCAGTGTGGACAAGCCTCATTATATGCTTGCTACTGCTAGCTAAGCCAGCAGCTGCAGGGAGCAGCACTATACAACACTCAACATTGACACTGTGGTTATGATATCACATTAACACTGTGGTTATGATATCACATTAACACTGGTTATGATATCACATTAACACTGTGGTTATGATATCACATTAACACTGTGGTTATGATAACACTGTGGTTATGATATCACATTAACACTGGTTATATCACATTAACACTGGTTAAGATCACATTGACACTGTGGTTAAGATATCACATTAACACTGGTTATATCACATTAACACTGTGGCTATATCACATTAACACTGTGGTTATGATATACATTAACACTGTGGTTATGATATCACATTAACACTGTGGTTATGATATCACATTAACACTGGTTATGATATCACATTAACACTGGTTATGATATAACATTAACACTGTGGTTATGATATAACATTAACACTGTGGTTATGATATCACTTTACCACCTTAGCTACACTAACTAATGAAGACCCCCAGCCAAGTTCACATACTGACAGTGACCGGCATTCATCTTGGGCAACAATTTGTAAAGCTGTCTATAAATTGGAGGGAGGAACCATTGGCAGTGGACGATGCCAAGAACTATTTTCAGATACTATGATTTCAAGACTAGCTCTGGCATCCAATACTTCCAGAAAACAAATCACAGGCTTTTAGCTATATTCAAGGCACCTAGGCTAGTTTCACCCATTGGACATTAGAGTACATGAAATTCAGCCAATACCTTCTGACCTTGATCAACGTACTTCCTGTTGTGGTTGATCTAATCTGAAACTGAACTAGCTAAATCATCCCCCTGGTCAATTCTGACTTCATCTCCTAACTGGTGGCATGGGCATGCAAGTCGCCATACCATTGATCTTCTACTCGCAGTCAAGTGCTGCTACTTCTGCCATCTTCAGAAGCCTCTGAAACAATATCTAGCAAAGCGGTTTGTAGAAGCTTCTATAATGTTGCAGTACTAGTCTCGCTGAATGCTGAACATTGTGTCGTTTTGTTCAAAGAATTAATTTTTTTGGCATAATATATAGGGGAATGAGGTTAATTAGTAAAAGTTGGGGAATAAGGTGTGGCATAAGTGTATTGTACTCAGGCCTGCTCATGCATGCTGCTAGGCAATCATTGTCTGATGGCTGCGTTGATTTTCAGACCTCCAAAGTTGGTCGGCCATTGTCATGGTTGTTTTGTGGCTGACCAATGTAAGGCCTAGAAAATGGTTCATATCCTGACCTCCACTCTTGTAAGCCACTGATACTTCCCAGACCCCTTCCTGGAATAGTTCCTAGACCTCCTCCTGGGATTCAGAGCCACTGACCCACCCCATCTAAAGCCCCAAGAGAGATCTATCATTCACTGACATGGGCTAATATTTCAAGCTATGGAAGTGTCATTGCTGTGTGCTTCTTCATCTTGTACATGACTTACTTCTTTACCTCCAGGTCTCTTCTCCACTGTTCGGTTGGCTAAAACAGTTGTCAGTGATGAAAATGTGGCTGATAAGGATCTGGTGTTGTGTTGAGGGAGTCTACCTGAATAGTCTGAAATACTCTGAGACATTTGGCAAACAGGCACAACTCTAACCACTAGCAGACCTGCCAATCGTCCTGCATTCCACACCCCTGTCGCGCTGTCCCGCTGCACATGCCGAGTGTCCCTCATTTTGCCTGCCACCCCAGCTTTTAAATAGCTTGGTAATAGCACTTCCAGCCATTTTGTTCTTGAATATAGTATAGCTGTATAACTTAGGGTCGGCTACAGATTGGAGAAGCCTGTAATGATGAGTCTCCTTCCGTTGCCTGGCTAGCTAGCTAGTAGATGTCACCCCCCCCCCCACTGACTGCAATGCAATCAATCTGTGTGACCTTCACACTCTACTGCTATGGCTCTGCCTATATTAAAATGTTAGTGGAACTAAGTATGCACAAACATGTCCAAAACACCCTAACTGAATTTCTAGAACCCCCCCCCCCCCCCCAGATAAGTTTATGAGTCTTTATCAGACAAGAAACTGCCTATGTCAGATTCACACTGTATCCCGGTCAAGTTCTACAACTCCACCTAGAGAGCCAAGCACGAACTACTACAGGTGCCATGACTGGATGGGCAACCAAATTTAATTCTCTGTGGCCGACAAAAGTATCCATGGGTTGTGAAATGGTCAGATCCTGAAAATTAAGTTTTTACAACACAAAACTCGGTGTGAGTGTGAAGTTTGAAGTTCAATGTAATGTTGAAGGCATTGCTATATTTAGCTACAGGTAGCCGGTAGCCGGAAAATGCCACATTTGTAAATGATGATGGCTACTTCCACTGCCATGAAGCCAAAATGAACTCGACCTCAAACATGAATCAGTGCATTAATTTTATATTGACCATGAAACAATAGATTTACTGCCATAGGTTGCATGAAAACAGCATTCAATACAAATTTCCCTTGGAGGTGTGGGAAGGTATGTTCCCAGACTCCCCTTGAAATAACACCTGCATGTCCATATGTTCCTCATTTTGATGGCAGGTATGCACTATCTGCTCTTCTCTGACAAGCATCAAAGTGTTTCTGAACATGTGTTAAATATCTTTAAAAAACAACAATTAGATTCGTTTATGTGAGACACACTTGACCAACATCACACCGTGTTGAGGCAGGTTGAAACAATAGCTCTATGGGGGCACACACTGGACCAACATCACACTGTGTTGAGGCAGGTTGAAACAATAGCTCTATAGGGACACACACTGGACCAACATCACACCGTGTTGAGGCAGGTTGAAACAATAGCTCTATGGGGGCACACACTGGACCAACATCACACTGTGTTGAGGCAGGTTGAAACAATAGCTCTATGGGGGCACACACTGGACCAACATCACACTGTGTTGAGGCAGGTTGAAACAATAGCTCTATGGGGGCACACACTGGACCAACATCACACTGTGTTGAGGCAGGTTGAAACAATAGCTCTATGGGGGCACACACTGGACCAACATCACACTGTGTTGAGGCAGGTTGAAACAATAGCTCTATAGGGACACACACTGGACCAACATCACACCGTGTTGAGGCAGGTTGAAACAATAGCTCTATGGGGGCACACACTGGACCAACATCACAGTGTGTTGAGGCAGGTTGAAACAATAGCTCTATGGGGGCACACACTGGACCAACATCACACTGTGTTGAGGCAGGTTGAAACAATAGCTCTATGGGGACACACACTGGACCAACATCACACTGTGTTGAGGCAGGTTGAAACAATAGCTCTATGGGGGCACACACTGGACCAACATCACACTGTGTTGAGGCAGGTTGAAACAATAGCTCTATGGGGGCACACACTGGACCAACATCACACTGTGTTGAGGCAGGTTGAAACAATAGCTCTATGGGGGCACACACTGGATCAACATCACACTGTGTTGAGGCAGGTTGAAACAATAGCTCTATGGGGGCACACACTGGACCAACATCCCACTGTGTTGAGGCAGGTTGAAACAATAGCTCTATGGGCATCACACTGGGTTGAGGCAGGTTGAAACAATAGCTCTATGGGGGCACACACTGGACCAACATCACACCGTGTTGAGGCAGGTTGAAACAATAGCTCTATGGGGGCACACACTGGACCAACATCACACTGTGTTGAGGCAGGTTGAAACAATAGCTCTATGGGGGCACACACTGGACCAACATCACACCGTGTTGAGGCAGGTTGAAACAATAGCTCTATGGGGGCACACACTGGACCAACATCATACCGTGTTGAGGCAGGTTGAAACAATAGCTCTATGGGGGCACACACTGGACCAACATCACACTGTGTTGAGGCAGGTTGAAACAATAGCTCTATGGGGGCACACACTGGACCAACATCACACCGTGTTGAGGCAGGTTGAAACAATAGCTCTATGGGGGCACACACTGGACCAACATCACACTGTGTTGAGGCAGGTTGAAACAATAGCTCTATGGGGGCACACACTGGACCAACATCACACTGTGTTGAGGCAGGTTGAAACAATAGCTCTATGGGGGCACACACTGGACCAACATCACACTGTGTTGAGGCAGGTTGAAACAATAGCTCTATAGGGACACACACTGGACCAACATCATACTGTGTTGAGGCAGGTTGAAATAATAGCTCTATGGGGGCACATACTGGACCAACATCACACCGTGTTGAGGCAGGTTGAAACAATAGCTCTATGGGGGCACACACTGGACCAACATCACACTGTGTTGAGGCAGGTTGAAACAATAGCTCTATGGGGGCACACACTGGACCAACATCACACTGTGTTGAGGCAGGTTGAAACAATAGCTCTATGGGGGCACACACTGGACCAACATCACACTGTGTTGAGGCAGGTTGAAACAATAGCTCTATGGGGGCACACACTGGACCAACATCACACTGTGTTGAGGCAGGTTGAAACAATAGCTCTATAGGGACACACACTGGACCAACATCACACCGTGTTGAGGCAGGTTGAAACAATAGCTCTATGGGGGCACACACTGGACCAACATCACACTGTGTTGAGGCAGGTTGAAACAATAGCTCTATGGGGGCACACACTGGACCAACATCACACTGTGTTGAGGCAGGTTGAAACAATAGCTCTATGGGGGCACACACTGGACCAACATCACACTGTGTTGAGGCAGGTTGAAACAATAGCTCTATGGGGGCACACACTGGACCAACATCACACTGTGTTGAGGCAGGTTGAAACAATAGCTCTATAGGGACACACACTGGACCAACATCACACCGTGTTGAGGCAGGTTGAAACAATAGCTCTATGGGGGCACACACTGGACCAACATCACAGTGTGTTGAGGCAGGTTGAAACAATAGCTCTATGGGGGCACACACTGGACCAACATCACACTGTGTTGAGGCAGGTTGAAACAATAGCTCTATGGGGACACACACTGGACCAACATCACACTGTGTTGAGGCAGGTTGAAACAATAGCTCTATGGGGGCACACACTGGACCAACATCACACTGTGTTGAGGCAGGTTGAAACAATAGCTCTATGGGGGCACACACTGGACCAACATCACACTGTGTTGAGGCAGGTTGAAACAATAGCTCTATGGGGGCACACACTGGATCAACATCACACTGTGTTGAGGGAGGTTGAAACAATAGCTCTATGGGGGCACACACTGGACCAACATCCCACTGTGTTGAGGCAGGTTGAAACAATAGCTCTATGGGGGCACACACTGGACCAACATCACACTGGGTTGAGGCAGGTTGAAACAATAGCTCTATGGGGGCACACACTGGACCAACATCACACCGTGTTGAGGCAGGTTGAAACAATAGCTCTATGGGGGCACACACTGGACCAACATCACACTGTGTTGAGGCAGGTTGAAACAATAGCTCTATGGGGGCACACACTGGACCAACATCACACCGTGTTGAGGCAGGTTGAAACAATAGCTCTACGGGGGCACACACTGGACCAACATCATACCGTGTTGAGGCAGGTTGAAACAATAGCTCTATGGGGGCACACACTGGACCAACATCACACTGTGTTGAGGCAGGTTGAAACAATAGCTCTATGGGGGCACACACTGGACCAACATCACACCGTGTTGAGGCAGGTTGAAACAATAGCTCTATGGGGGCACACACTGGACCAACATCACACTGTGTTGAGGCAGGTTGAAACAATAGCTCTATGGGGGCACACACTGGACCAACATCACACTGTGTTGAGGCAGGTTGAAACAATAGCTCTATGGGGGCACACACTGGACCAACATCACACTGTGTTGAGGCAGGTTGAAACAATAGCTCTATAGGGACACACACTGGACCAACATCATACTGTGTTGAGGCAGGTTGAAATAATAGCTCTATGGGGGCACATACTGGACCAACATCACACCGTGTTGAGGCAGGTTGAAACAATAGCTCTATGGGGGCACACACTGGACCAACATCACACTGTGTTGAGGCAGGTTGAAACAATAGCTCTATGGGGGCACACACTGGACCAACATCACACTGTGTTGAGGCAGGTTGAAACAATAGCTCTATGGGGGCACACACTGGACCAACATCACACTGTGTTGAGGCAGGTTGAAACAATAGCTCTATGGGGGCACACACTGGACCAACATCACACTGTGTTGAGGCAGGTTGAAACAATAGCTCTATGGGGGCACACACTGGACCAACATCACACTGTGTTGAGGCAGGTTGAAACAATAGCTCTATGGGGACACACACTGGACCAACATCCCACCGTGTTGAGGCAGGTTGAAACAATAGCTCTATGGGAGCACACACTGGACCAACATCACACTGTGTTGAGGCAGGTTGAAACAATAGCTCTATGGGGGCACACACTGGACCAACATCACACTGTGTTGAGGCAGGTTGAAACAATAGCTCTATGGGGGCACACACTGGACCAACATCACACTGTGTTGAGACAGGTTGAAACAATAGCTCTATGGGGGCACACACTGGACCAACATCATACTGTGTTGAGGCAGGTTGAAACAATAGCTCTATGGGGACACACACTGGACCAATATGACACTGTGTTGAGGCAGGTTGAAACAATAGCTCTATGGGGGCACACACTGGACCAACATCATACTGCGTTGAGGCAGGTTGAAACAATAGCTCTATGGGGACACACACTGAACCAACATCCCACTGTGTTGAGGCAGGTTGAAACAATAGCTCTACGGGGGCACACACTGGACCAACATCACACTGTGTTGAGGCAGGTTGAAACAATAGCTCTATGGGGGCACACACTGGACCAACATCACACTGTGTTGAGGCAGGTTGAAACAATAGCTCTATGGGGACACACACTGGACCAACATCACACTGTGTTGAGGCAGGTAGAAACAATAGCTCTATCGGGACACACACTGGACCAACATCACACTGTGTTGAGGCAGGTTGAAACAATAGCTCTATGGGGACACACACTGGACCAACATCACACTGTGTTGAGGCAGGTAGAAACAATAGCTCTATGGGGGCACACACTGGACCAACATCAAACTGTGTAGAGGAAGGTTGAAGTAGGTTGACAATAGTCTATGGGGGCACAAACTGGGCCAACATCATACTGGGTTGAAGTAGGTTAACAATTTAGCTCTATGGAGACACACACTGGCTAACATTATGGGTTGAGGTTGAAATAGGTAGATAATAGTCTATGCGGGCACACACTCGACCAACAACACACTGGGTTGAGGCAGGTTGAAGTATATAGGTTGACAATAGATCTGTGGGCACATACACTGGACCAACATCACACCGGGTTGAAGCAAACCTTGTGGTTACAACTTTGCAGCTCCATTCTGCACACTTGACACTGTATCGTGGCGGCTTGGCTTTTCCCGCCAACTTTATTAAATTATTCTAATTAATCATGCAAGTGATTGTTTGACCCTTTACCAATATATGATTTGGTTCTGAACATCAAATAAAAACTTTCCCGTCAAATTACGAGTCCCATGAACGGTCATTTCTGGACTCCTATAGTGGTGACCCCGACAAGCGAACAGACTACGAGCATTATCTCCGTCGAGACCGTCTATGTTACTCATTTGAAATCTTCAGGCAAAGAGTTCGCCTCACTCTTCCATTTAAAGCACACCATTACCACACCCTAGAAGTGAGCTTCTATATGGCCGACCCCGCTGCTGCTGCCACAACTGCCATCCATGCCATATCACTTTAGCTACCCACATTCCTGGCAGCGAGGCCAGATGTGTGGTTTCAGCAAACGGAAGCCCAATTTGCTCTACGCCACATAACAGACTCTACCACTCAGTATTTCTACATCCTCACCGCCCTATACCCCGTGGTTGCCGAGCGTATGGCTGGCGATGTGGCTTCAGACAATAAGTACACATAACTGAAAGAAAAATTGATAGAAGTATATGGCCTCGCAGACGACCAAAAGGCAGACCGGCTTCTTAACCTTACCGGCCTTGGTGATTGGACACCTTCCCAGCTCTGTGCACATATTCAGGGCCTCTCAGTCGACCGTGACCTATTTCGATGTATTTTTCTACAGCAGTTACTGGAGGATGTCCGAGTTCAGCTTGCTGCACTGGATGAAGGCAACTTATCTGCCTTAGCACATAAAGCCGACATCATCATGGCTGCAAAGCATACCCAGTCAATTAATGCATCCATCTGGCCACCAAGGAAACAATCTCCTCCACGCAGATCCCCGAAGAATGTTGGTACCACACTAAGTTTGGCAACAAGGCCAAAATCTGCAGGCCACCATGTGCCTTCTCACACCCTGACTTCGGGAAAAGGTCAGGCCAGCACTTAGTGGCGCAGGTTGCTGGCCAAAATCCGAGCCGCTTATTGTTTGTATGGGATCGAAGAGGTGGTCACAAGTTCCTCGTTGACACCGGAGCTCAAGTCAGCGTCTTCCCAGCTTTTGCCGATGATCGTCATTGGAAGAAAAACGAACCTCTAGTCGCCGCCAATGGCAGCAGGATTGACACCCATTGCACGAAATCCTTATGGATAGACCTGGGATTCCGCAGGTTCAACTGGTGTTTTGTCCTTGCCGATGTTCATCGCCCTATGCTGGGCACAGATTTCTTTTGCAGCAATCATCTCCTCATACTAGATACATCATCGATGCTGAAACTTATGAGAGCATACCTGTTCAGTATGATGCAGCACATGCCACCGGACTCAACACTTGCTCTACAAATGTGTTTGCTCCTTCTGTCACACAACCACAGCTCTCCAGTGTTGACATGAAACATGGAGTTGAGCATTGCATTCCCACAGCAGGCCCCCCAACACCCTCTAAAGCACGCTGTTTATTGCCAGACAAGTTGACGTGAGTTTGCCGAGATGGAAGGACTGGGGATTGTCCATCGCTCCTCCAGCACTTGGTCGTCACCACTTCACGTGGTTGAAAAGAAAACTCCAGGTACGTGGCGATTATAGGCGTTTAAATGAAGCCACAACGCATGATCGGTATCTCGTGCCACACATGCAAGACTTCACCGCACAACTGGAGGGCAAGAACATTTTTTCGAAGATCGACCTAGTACGTGGGTACAACCAAATACCGGTTGCCCCCACTGACGTCCCGAAGACTGCTGTGATAACACCATTTGGCCTTTTTGAATTCCTTAGGATGCCATTCGGCCTCAAGAATGCAGCACAAGCTTATCAGAGGCTCATGGGGACCACATTTGTCGTGGTCTCGAGGAATTCCTTTTTGTGTATTTAAACGATATCCTCATTGCCAACTCCGATCCCAGAGAACACCGCCGTCACCTACGTCTACTCTTTAAGAGACTGGCCGAACATGGTCTAATTGTCAATGTAGCCAAAGTGCACGTTTGGAGTCGATACAATCAATTTTCTCAGTCACAGAGTCACATTGCAGGGTGTTAAGCCATTACCCGAGTGAGTAGATGCCATTCGTCGGTTTCTACAACCTCGTGAGCCAAGGCCTTAACCGAGTTCTTAAGTATGGTAAACTTTTATCATAGATTCGTCCCCCATGCTGCCACCCTCATGGGCCTGCTACATAGCATGTCTCATGTTAAAGGGCGAGACTTTCAGTGGACGGTGCAACTTCAGTCAGCCTTCAACTCAACAAAGCATGCTTTGGCTTCTGCGACCCTACTTGTACACCCCAGCAGCACGGCCACCACGTGCCTTACTGTGGATGCATCTGACTTAGCAGTGGGGGGTGTCCTGGAGCAGTTCCTAGATAATAGCTGGAAGCCACTAGCTTTCTTTTCTCGGAAGCTGGACAAGGCACAGAAAAATTACAGCACCTTTGACCGTGAACTGTTAGGAATGTACGCTGCAGTTAAACATTTTAGCTACTTCATTGAGGGTCGCCGATTTCATATCTACACTGACCACAAGCCCCTGACATTTGCCTTTGCCAGCAGCTCGGAACACAGGACCCTACGACAACAACGGCACCTAGCCTGTATAGCTGAGTATACCACAGATGTGCGACATGTTCCTGGCCGAGATAATTCAGTCGCAGATGCCCTCTCCCGTGTGGATCTCGACACCAACACAACGTGCATGGCAGTCAGTTGCCCGGACATTGACTTTCTGGGCATGGCTCGGGCACAGCAAGAAGATACTGTGGTGCACGCTACCGCACTGCCATCACCCGATTCGTCTTAAATGACCTACCAATTCCAGGTTCAAATGTGACTCTACTCTGCGGCACCTCCACCGGGGTCGCACGACCCATTGTCCCCCTCGCTTGGCGATGAATCATTTTTGATGCAATCCATAACCTGGCACACCCTGGCATTAAGACAACGAGGAAGATGGTGACAGCATGTTTTGTGTGGCATGGTGTTAACAAACAGTGGGCATCTGGGCCAGAATGTGTGTGTCATGCCAAAATGCAAAGGTTCAGTGGCATGTGACCACTCCACTACAGCATGGAACACTTCCAGATCGTCGCTTCCAACGAGTTCACGTCGATATTGTGGGACCACTGCCCATTTCTCAAGGTAAAACTTACCTATTCACTAGCTATACACGGTAGCCAGAAGCTATACCAATGGCGGACGCTACAGCCACTTCATGTGCCCGTGCCCTCCTCTTTTAGCATATTGCACGATTTGGAGTACCAGCAGACATCTCCTCCGACAGGGGGACACAATTCACCTCAACCCTTTGGATGGCCCTGAACACATTACTGGGGATGCATCACCATCGCACGACTGCTTACCATCCGCAAGCAAATGGAATTGTGGAACGCAGTTAAAATCAGCACTCAAAGCCCGGCTGACTGGGCCTGCATGGATGGATGAGCTTCCATTGGTCATACTCGGTCTCCGCTCAGCTCCCAAGGAAGCCCTAGGATGCTCACCGTCTTAACTGGTCTACAGAACAACCATCCGCCTTCCTGGAGAGTTCTTCGTCGCAACGTCAGGTATTCAGCCAGAAGCATCCGATTTCCTTACCCACCTACGTATGACCATGGCTGGACTGAGACCAAAGGAGACAGCACATCATCACCATGGCATCACATACATGCCAAAGGGCTTGCAGAGCTGCACCTTTGTGTTTGTCCATCACGATGCACATCGCACCTCTACAGTGCACCTATGATGGACCGAGTACTTGAGAGGTCAGCCAAGTATTTCACATTGGATCTCAAGGGCAGACGGGACACTGATCGCCTTAAACCTGCGCTGATTTCGGCATTCACGAGTTGCCCACATCACAGCAAACTGATCAGACACCAGTTCAGCTACCTCAGGAGCACCAAAAATCCCTCAGGTGGTTAATGACCACACCCACCACCCACTACGCATTGTCATGGTTGCGTGTCCTTCTCAGCTTCTCTCTTCTGAGGTCAACCATCACTTGTCTCAGGGGTGCTAGATCTACCTCCGGCCACCCCATTCATGAAACATCACCGATCGACCTTGCCATGAGTGAGGGTCGAATATCACTACATCAGTGAAATACAATGAACTCTATACCAATAATTATGTAATGTCAAAAGTAATGTTTATTTAACTCGAAAAAAGAAATGTCCATGTTCAAAAAAAAGAAAAGGCCAGACTACTCCGACTTCCAGCCAAGCTGCACACGCTACCAGTACCGTGGTTTGGGCCACTGGAGGGAGCCCTGTGGCGGCTTGGCTTTCCCGCCAACTTTATTGAATTATCATGCAAGTGATTATTTGACCCTTTACCAATATATGATTTGGTTCTTTCTTAACATCAAATAAAAACTTTCCTGTCAAATTAGGAGTCCCATGAACGGTCATTTCTGGACTCCTATAGTATAAACCAGATATATGGCTCAAATGATAGATCTCTCGGTGTGCTCTTGGAATAAAATTTAAAAAATTGGGATAGGTACAACGATGCTGTTAACGTGCAGCCAAAGTGGAGCCTCAAAATCTGAGCTGAACTGGCTTAGTTGTGGCGATTGAAAAGTGCTAGACATTGGCTGCAAACCATGATCGTTAATATGAGGCGGCCTCCAGCGTAAAGGTCATTCTTTCGCTCCCACGCCCAGAAACAACATTCTCACGTCATCGTTTCCCACTCCACCCTCTCTTCTCACACAGCAGATGCACAAATCTCACGCTTTTTGCGACACCACACCCCTAATAACCAACTCCGGTGCTAACCGCTCTCTTGGAGCGAAGTTGGTTAATGGCATGCACGAGATGAGCGTGTCTTTTCCGTGGTCTGGAAGATTTTCTCCTTTTGGGAACGTTGTCCAGTAGTAATGAAACTAGCAAACACTGATTTAGCACATTGCTTGGAGCCATCGTATCTGCAGTGAAGGTGTATCTGCAGTGAAGGTGTATCTACAGTGAAGGTGTATCTGCAGTGAAGGTGTATCTACAGTGAAGGTGCATCTGCAGTGAAGGTGCATCTGCAGTGAAGATGCATCTGCAGTGAAGGTGTATCTGCAGTGAAGGTGCATCTGCAGTGAAGGTGCATCTGCAGTGAAGGTGCATCTGCAGTGAAGGTGCATCTGCAGTGAAGGTGCATCTGCAGTGAAGGTGCATCTGCAGTGAAGGTGCATCTGCAGTGAAGGTGCATCTACAGTGAAGGTGTATCTAGTGAAGGTGTATCTGCAGTGAAGGTGCATCTAAGGTGTATCTACAGTGAAGGTGTATCTGCAGTGAACAGTGAAGGTGTATATATCTACAATGAAGGTGTATCTGCAGTGAAGGTGTATCTACAGTGAAGGTGTATCTGCAGTGAAGGTGTATCTACAGTGAAGGTGTATCTACAGTGAAGGTGTATCTGCAGTGAAGGTGTATCTGCAGTGAAGGTGCATCTGCAGTGAAGGTGCATCTAAGGTGTATCTACAGTGAAGGTGTATCTGCAGTGAACAGTGAAGGTGTATATATCTACAATGAAGGTGTATCTACAGTGAAGGTGTATCTACAGTGAAGGTGTATCTGCAGTGAAGGTGTATCTGCAGTGAAGGTGTATCTACAGTGAAGGTGTATCTGCAGTGAAGGTGTATCTTCAGTGAAGGTGTATCTGCAGTGAAGGTGTATCTGCAGTGAAGGTATATCTGCAGTGAAGGTGTATCTGCAGTGAAGGTGCATCTACAGTGAAGGTGCATCTGCAGTGAAGGTGCATCTACAGTGAAGGTGCATCTGCAGTGAAGGTGCATCTGCAGTGATGGTGTATCTGCAATGAAGTTTTATTCTTGCAATTTTTTGTTAATTTTATAAAAGAAGAAAAATATTGCCTCATCATTGGAGTCATCATTGGAGGGTAAAAAGTGCGTTAACTATAATTTTCCTTCCACATTATATATATATTGATGGGCCCTAACCACTATGCATAATGTTTGATGCAGCAATCTCACTCCTGGAGCTCTTCCTCTCTGGCCATCTCACTGAAGCTCTTACTCCCTTGGCAGCTATATATACCAAAATCATTTTTTTTAGTTGCAAGAAAATTGATTTTCAGTGCACTTGCTAAACTAATGATTTAATCTTGATATGCTGAACCTGTTAAGTCCATCACATGTTACAACACAGTATTGGACTATGTAACAGTAACTATTACTAACTAATAACAATCTATATTAAAAATCAACAGTACTTTCTTAATTAGTAAGAAATATCCACAATATTAAGTTATGAGTGTCCCGCTGCCCAAGGGGGGTGGGAGGGGAGGGGACGAAAGATCATTCCTCAGTTCATGTATGATCCCGTGGTCTATGCACGTTTCCCTGCTGATGAACAGCTTGTTGGTGGCGTTGGTGACATAGACAATCTGTCTGGAGGACTTGCCGTTCCCTGATAGCCTGATGATGGATGCTCCCAGTATGGCGATGTTGTTGCTGTTGGCAGCGTGCATCTTCAGTGTCACTGGGACTAGGTCCTTGGGTGATAACCCTAGTTTCTTCACGATATTTGACCCAGCCAGGCAGCTCTGACAGCCGGTGTTGGCCATGGTGTAGACAGGTGTCTGGGCATGTGCGGTCTTCAGTGATATCCGAAATGATCGTAGTCCTCCCTGGTGGTGCACATCTGTAGCCTGACGAAGGGTTGTGGTTTGGACTGCCTCCTGGACCAGCTCCGTGTGGTTTTGTTGTAGATGTGGTGGTCCAGGGCGTCGGCTTTGGCATCGGTTTTGGAGGCGAGGTCACATATGGTGTCGAAGATAGCGTTCTCCTGCTCGGTGCCGGATGGCTTCTTACTGTGCTTAGTTCGACATACCCTCTCATAGTGGTGGTCCCTGCTGCAATGGCTGCAGTGCATGCCGAAGGCTGGGCACTCAGACCTCCTGGTCCTGGTTGGGGCGCTCTTTCCGTGTCCCTTGGTGCCACAGTAGGTGCATGAGTCTTGGTCGGGTCCTTGCTGATTCCTGGGTTGTGGTTTCTTCTGTCTCTTGTAGGAGCTCCCAGCAATGTGGTCAGCGGCCTGGGGTATCAGTAGGCATGCAGCTGACCTCTTCCCTGCTTCCTTCGCCTCTACGAACCTTAGGACCTGTTCCAGGGTCATATCTTGGTTACTGTCATCACCTAGCAGGTCCATCTGGATTTCTGTTATCTGCTAGGCCTCTGCACACAGCACATCTCTCAGTATGGCCTCTGCGTGGTGTACGTCGTGGTTACATCCTGGGCAAGAGAGCGTGTATTTGCACACACACCCTTGGCCCCTGAGTCGCGTAGGCACAGATGGGCTCGTCACGATCCTGCTTCATGTTGTGCAGGGCCACTCGTGCTACCATGGCGTTCTCCTCTCTCACTGCTAGCCCCTTTATCGCCTCCTCCTTCGTTTTGTCTGCTAGTGTCCCCCCTGCATTCCTGGTGAGGTCCCTCCGCAGCTGCCCGTCACAACATTCTAACAGCTGCATGATGAGGTCAGGTCCTTGCACTCTGGTGGCCCTGACGTAGTCATCCCATCTCGTTCTAAAATACTGCCAGTCCTTGTTTGTGCCCGATGACGTAATTTCGGGTCTCTTTACCTTCTCGATCCTGGCCGCCTGTGCTGGCCCACCGTGGATAGTGGCGTGGATCGTTAGCATCGTGGCTGCGAGCGCCGATTCGACGTCTGGTGTTGCATACTCACAGTCCTCTATCGGGTACTGGAATGTCGGCATCTCAAGTCCACGTAGTGGTATGGGGTAGCCTCGTTTCGTGGCCGTCTCTTGCTTTGTGATTGAGGCAATCGGTTCTTAGGCGTTTCAGCGAGTTGCACTTAACATAGATAATAAGGCTTGAGGCCCATTTGCTCATCAATGAAACTCGATTAAAATAGTTGTCATCATAAAACAATGTTAAGTGCAACTAACCACAGACTGTGGGTAATGGTTGCTAATCGTGTGTGTTCATAGTTCAGTATTGTCCTAAACGAGAGCTGAGGTTGCTGATAAAAGTATGTATTGTGCTGTCTGAGGAAATACTGAGGAAATACTTGACCAGGAGTTAGCGATTGATAATTTAATCAGACGTGACAGAAATGGGCATGGAGGTGGCACCTTCATGTATATATTATGTTCTTGCTGGGAAATAATGTGGAACAGCACAGATAACTGAGTTTGTAGCTATAAAATCGGATCACCTTGTAGTAATATATAGTAAGTATTGCATCTCAACTATATATCATTCTCCTTTGTCACTGGTCTCCTTTTTTTATAACTTATGTAGTATTATTTATGTAGTATAATTATAATAATTATATTGCAGCAGCAAATTTATCCACATCTTCTCCAATTTCGTGACTTTAATGTTAATGTTCTCTACCCAAACCACTCACATCTTTCAAGACTTCAAAGTATTCAGCACTATTGCAAGTTGTTAGAACACCAACACACATCTGCATCGAAAATTGTGACTCTTTGATAAGATTTCGTCCTAGTATCTGACAAAACATCTATTTACAAGTGTGTTGTAGTTCATCCACTATCTAACTCAGATCACCTTGGTCTGGATCTATCCCTTACATGAGAACACCAAGTTATGTAGTATAATTATAATAATTATATTGCAGCAGCAAATTTATCCACATCTTCTCCAATTTCGAATAATTTGGAGCTATGGGGATGCTGATTTTGAGAGGGCTTGTGAAATGATCAATGAATCTGACTGGGACAGTTTACTAGGAGGAAGAGACATTAATTGTTCTGCAGCTATATAACTGGTCTGTAAAATTTTCTGAAATATGTCTGCATGCATTCCTCAGCTGATTTTGAGTGGCAAGAAAAATGTTCCTTGGTTGTCAACGCGTATCAATAGGCTAATGGAAAAGAAATGCGGTATTCAGATCTGCATTGAGAACTAGACAACAACATGAGAAGTCTCCAAGTATAAGTAAGTTAGCAATGAAGTTGTAGGATTGTTACATAGTGCCAAATCAGCATATCTGTAGAGCATAAACCCCCAAAAAAACAAAAAAAGTTCTGGAAAATGGTAAAATATCTCAACAAGCAGCTAGGGCCATCCCAACTCTCCATTATAAGGATGAAATTGGTGAGTCTGACTTAGATAAGGCCAATATGCTAAATGAATTTTTCTCACAGAGCTATTATATATATCCCTCTTTCATCTCAGTCTGACAATGAATATGACAGTGAAAATTGTATCCCTTCCACAGACAAGTTCCTGTGCACAGATGAAGTATTTCATTTGATAATGTCACTGGACACCACAAAAGCAAATGGTCGGGTTGGAATATCAGCAAAAATGCAGCATATAGCATTACCCTATCTCTTACAAAACTTTTCAACTTATTCATTACTCAAGGGTGCTTCCCACAATGTTGGAAAACATCCTCTGTTGTTCCGATCACCAAATCAAACAGGGATTCAAATCTCACTTTTGTCAGTAGTTTTAGCAAGATTCTCAAGCGTCATATACATCACTGACCAGTTGAAAGTATTACACCAACTGACAAGCAATGGGGTTTCCAACATGGAAAATCAACGATTACTGCTTTACTGTCAGTTGCAGATTGGCTTAAGGTATTGGAATATGGTCAGGAGGTATGCACCAATTTTTTTTGGTTTAACAAAAGTGTTTGACTTGATTCCTCATCGGCCACTCCTTGATAAACTGACAAACTGTGGTTTGGAGAGTCTCTCACAATAGCCTGGATAAGAAGTTACTTATGCAACTTGTGGTGGTAGGTGGTGTGCATCACGGGATGTCCTTGTGCTATCTGATGTTCCACAGGTTCGGTATTGAATCCATTACTCTTTTTAGATGATGTAAAGGACATTATTCTCTCTGATGGAAGCACCTTAAACCTCTATGCTGATGACATGCTGCTTTACAAACCAATTAAAACAATTAATGACTTCTCGAGTCTACAAATGGACATTGACCGTAGCAACTACTGGGCCTGTTGTAATAATCTTTCCTTTAATGTAAGACCATGATGATGTCAAGGACCATTACGGCCTTCCAAACTTGTTCTGAATGGTACAACTCTGGACTAATTCTTACAAATACTTTGCTGTGCTGCTCTCTTCAGAACTATCTTGCTCTGCACATATAGACAGTATTTGTGCTAAAACTAGGAAACTATTGTTTCTACAATCATATAGATGCCACTAGCATGCTAAAGATGTACAATGTTCTAGTGTGTCCACATCTGGAATATGCTGCTCCTGTTTGGGATCCATACCATATCGGAGATGTTGCGAAACTCGATAAAGTCCAAAAGTTTGCTCTCAAAACAAAAAGTGTGCCTGCAACTATCAGGACCTATTAATCAAATGGAAAGCCCATCTCTTGAGAATCGCAGAATATTTCTTATGTTATATGTATGGTATTTAAAATGAAAGGCCAATTGCTGCTTCCTCAAGACGTATTCATTATCAACTTAACAGGCATAATAACCCAGGACTGACACTACTGCTGAATCAACCATTATGCTAAGATGCAGGCGTTCAATTTTTCTTTTGTAGCTACATGGCTATCACCTTGTGGAACAACTTACCTCAAGAAGCTCTAGAGACCTATTCACTCATCACTTCCAAACACTACATTGCACCTTTGTTCTTGTCATCATAACTCATAACCAGGATACTTAACATTGGCAGACTATGCTATTTGTGTATCCTTTGAATGTATTTTCATGAAGCTTCATATATTAAAAAAAATATGAAAGGTAGGACTGTTTAATGACAATATTTGACAAGCTTGATGCTGAATGAAATAACTGAAAAGTTGTACCAACCAAAGAATTCCTGCTGTTGTCACCATGTCCTATTATTGACCATTTCCTATTTTAAGCCACATCTATATACTCCAGAAAAAGAGAGTTCTGGCATCATGAATGTTCATGGCACTCCTTATGGTTTCTGTACCTGTATGACCTCTGACCTCGGCGAGTTTGACCGCACTGATGTCCATGCATTCTGCAAGTGTGTGAGGAAATATCAGGTGGTATCTGTTGTGCTGTCTGTGCAGAGGAGAAAGAAATCACTATAGCAAGCACCACAAGTGTCTCAGATGAGTGTCAGTTGCAGCTATCATGCGAACAAAATGTCTAGTAATGTTTAACTTTCTTTAGTTTTGTGTGTATTTATTTTTATTCACTCTTGTTGAATTGCTCACAAACACTCTGTGTATAGAATGCATACATTGTCCTGGTTGGAAAATTGAAAATTAAATCTCTATTTATTTTCCAAGGACAAAACACCGATATATATATTTTTACAGAATCAACTAATCACCATCGATTCTATTTTTTACTCCCTTTGTATATAGCATCCTACACTTTATCCCAAGCATGTGCTTTTGGGATCAAGAAGTATTTGAGTGGTCCAGAATGGAAAGGTGCTGCATTTGGCCACCTTTGGATTCAGTTTCCCCACACCCTTGGAAAAGTTTTTTTACGATACATTTTCACAGATCTCCCCCACCTTAATTTTGCAAACCCTCTGCCCACTTACACAAAAATCACTACATGCCCACTTACACAAAAATCACTGCATACAAATATTTTTGTACTATGACAAGCCATAAACAATTGTTAGGTACAACACATTATCAATAGGCTAATGAACCACAGTACAGTCAATGGCTAGGGAAATATGTTATATGAACCACAGTACAGGTCAATGTTCTCTATTACTTTGCACAGGGACATGTGCCAGCAGTACACTTGCAGTTGGGTCCACATTTGCAGTCTGCTCCCTTGCATCCACCTGGCTGTGAACAAGGGCACGCTTTACCACAGGGACATGTGCCAGCAGTACACTTGCAGTTGGGTCCACATTTGCAGTCTGCTCCCTTGCATCCACCTGGCTGTGAACAAGGGCATGCTTTACCACAGGGACATGTGCCAGCAGCACACTTGCAGTTGGGTCCACATTTGCAGTCTGCTCCCTTGCATCCACCTGGCTGTGAACAAGGGCACGCTTTACCACAGGGACATGTGCCAGCAGCACATTTGCAGTTGGGTCCACATTTGCAGTCTGCTCCCTTGCATCCACCTGGCTGTGAACAAGGGCACGCTTTACCACAGGGACATGTGCCAGCAGTACACTTGCAGTTGGGTCCACATTTGCAGTCTGCTCCCTTGCATCCACCTGGCTGTGAACAAGGGCACGCTTTACCACAGGGACATGTGCCGGCAGCACATTTGCAGTTGGGTCCACATTTGCAGTCAAGTCCACAAGGGCAGTTTGGATCTATTATAACAGGAGTAAATAAATATAATCAAGTATGATGTCATCTGTCCAATTTTTTTGGGCGCTGCAATTTTCTATATCACTTCTGGAAAGGTCAATAATAATTGCGAATATGTGGCACGTAAATGTTAACGATGTAGCTAGAGCAAGACATAAAACTCATTACCCATGACTTACTAGAGCAAGCAGTTCCAGAATCGGCCATGTCAGATAGATAATGTTGAGAATGAAGATAGTTATGTAGAGTTGATGAGCAAGATTCCCTTAGAAGTTACGCCAACAGTAGTTATCGCTTTTCTTCCTCCCCTTTTATAAAATCACATTTGCACACGAATCGCGGGTATCACCGTGTGCACAGACTGTCTTGTCGTGTGCAATGGAGTTTAGCGAGTGCCGTGTGCAAAGGAGTTTGGCGAGTGCCGTGTGCAAAGGAGTTTGGTGTGCAATGAATAGCGAGTGCCGTGTGCAATAGAATTTAGCGTGTGCCGTGTGCAAAGGAGTTTAGCGAGTGCCGTGTGCGGCTTCCATATCGTGCGAAGACACTTTACCTAATTATTAGAATCCATCCTGTTGTGCACGTGTACGTAACGTTCACCCTGTGTGTTGGTCGATCCATTACCTTCAGTGTTGAGAGGAAGTGGCTGGTTATACTCCCAAACCCTATCCAATCTGATCCTATTCCACCCACCATGTTTAGATTTGTTTACTGGTGCACCACCTCATGTTCTTAGTCTGCATCTCTAGTGAGTTTTGGCTGTCTCTTCAGTACTTGGGCGCCTTGCTGGAGATTAGTTGAATGTATCACCTCATGTTCTTAGCCTGCATCTCTAGTGAGTTTTGGCTGTCTTCATTACTTGGGCTCCTTGCTGGACATTGGTTTAATGTATCACCTCATGTTCTTAGGGAGTTTTGGCAGATACTTAAGGGGCTCCTTGGTTTAATATTGTACCACCTCGTTCTTAGCCTGCATCTCCAGGGAGTTTTGGCCGTGTCTCCAGTATACTTGCTAGGGCTCCAAATGGTAGAGGTAGGGACCAGATGCCTTGTCAGGTAGGGCATAGGAGGTGACTCCTTTGATGGAAATATTTTGGGTTGTTCTTGCCCTCCAAGTGCTTCTACCACAACTCTAGCCCTAGCCCTAGCCCTAGCCCTAGCGCTAACTGTGTTACACCCACAGAGTGAAGGCCTCTGCATGTACAGTCGTCTTCCAATTCTCCCCACAGAAAGAGCATGGCCATGGAAGAGGCCCTGTTGTGTAGAGTTGAGATCACCGACATCAAATGCCCCCCCGACTGGATGTCTGCAGGTTCTGGTGATGAATAATGGCACTTTCCTTCCGAGCCCTAGTGTCAGGGATTCTCCACCTGAAAGTCACCCCTAGCAAGATGCAAGATGTACCTTGAACCCCATGCAAACACATTAAACACTTAGCAATAAACACCTAGAACATCAAACAATTTAGTTGCCACATCTAATTGGCCAAAACATCATGTGCAGTGCATGCATGTGGTCAACGCCAAGTTCATAAGCTGGTATAATTATAGGAAGTCAATAAACAAGGATTATAATGCAACCCAACATTTATCCTATTTTACTGTTTAGAGCAATGAAATTCAACTCTCAATGAACTCAGTTGACATAATAACATTAAAATCACCTCAATAATCAACTTCAAATTATATTCACTCGATGTTTCAACTAGATGCTCTAGCCTTGAAGTTGATTATTGAGAAGGTGATTTTAATGAATCTTTCTCTCTTTCTCCATTCTACACAAGAACTGGAAGTCAATAAACAAGGATTATAATGCAACCCAACATTTATCCTATTACTGTTTAGAGCAATGAAATTCAACTCTCAATGAACTCACAGTTGATTAAAATCACCTCAATAATCAACTTCAAATTGTATTCACTCGATGTTTCAACTAGATGCTCTAGCCTTGAAGTTGATTATTGAGAAGGTGATTTTAATGAATCTTTCTCTCTTTCTCCATTCTACACAAGAACTGTTGAGGAAATAACTTACAAAGATTATGACCACTAACTCCTGTTTTATAGAATCAAGGCTAAAAAGATGCTCGGGTGCACTGTAGGTAATCGATTCTTAATTACCTGAGAATTGAAGCTATCCTTTCATATGAACCATAAACTTGAAAGAATTAGAGACTGAAGATGTTAGGTGTCTGTGGACAATGTTGCTAAAAAGTTTTCACAGTGCCAGGAAAGCCATTTGAGTAGAAACGCATGTCTCTTTTATGCTGCTTATGATGTTCCATTAGAGATACTACTAGTAAGAATTCCTGAAGAGCAGCTATTTGTTTATTATGGCTTGTTTTCTTGAAGAATGCTTATGGCATTGAAATAGATAAGCGGATTTTTCAGCAATTTTACTACAGCAGGACCATATTTAGAGAGGAAGGGAATTTTGGGACAGGTCAATTTTTAAAGCACCCAAGGACATCAGTGCACCTGTAAATGTACCTTTAGATGGTGCAAACTGAACTGGTGTCTTTGATCTATAGCAAAGTTGTTAGTGAATAGCTGCTGTCTATGAAGTGTTATATTTTTTTTGTCAGTAGTAGATTTGACAGAACTTGGCATCTGAACCACTCAAGAGAGCCTGCTAAAGCCTCCATAATCGTAAGCTAGAATTTGTTCATTTCCCCCTGGACTGTCAAGGTATTTATTTTAACTGAGTTCAGTTCAGTCTGCACCACTCCACATTTATAGCCGAGTGTGTCACAATCTTAGAAATTGTGGACAGAATAAACGAGAGCAGTGCAGGCAAGTCCAGAATTTATGCCACTAGATACATGAGGCTTTTAGAGGAGAGTCAGTTCATTGTTGCAGTATTTGTTTCTCTGGTTTCTTAGTTCAGTGACACTAGCTCTACAAGTTAAAGATTGTGATCTTCTCAGAAGCTTACAGAGGAGATGTAATGGCTCCAAAAAACGTTCGGGTTTGGAGTAGAATTTGGAGTAGAATTGAATTTCTAGCTGGGTTGGTTGATATAACAGAGCCATGCAAAAAAAAATCTTCTCTGGGGATATGCACCTAAATCCTCTTATGCTAGGTAAAGCATGCCTACCCACTCATTAACCTTGGTTCAGCCCCCCCCCCCCCCCCCCCCCCCATACTAAAACACCATATTATGCACCCTGCTAAACTATTTCTAACACATGGGATATTTCTAACACATGGGATATTTCTAACACATGGGATATAGCTAGCATGAATTCAAAATGGCTAGGTTGAGTGAATGGCCAGCAGAGTGAGTACTGTATAAAGTGCTTTGGTGTCCGTTCACTAATTCATGCTTTTGCACCTTTCAAGTGACCCGGAGTAAGCTTTCATTATCCGTGATATGGAGTAATCTCAAATAAACCACACCAATGAAACACATTGTGATGCTGCTAAAAACAATCAAGTGGTGCAATGTGATGTGACACATTTTTACGTTCACAATTGACATACTGCATCACACTGCGAGTGCGAATGGTAACCATTACCGATTTTTGTTTACTTAATTAATGACCGTTACCGACTCATGTGTTTAAAAGGTGGGACATCAGCATAGACTAGTGGGTGATTAAAAACTTGTGGTTCCACTTTATAGCTCCATAGATTCTGCACACTTTGGACTTGATCTATAGCTCAAAAGATAGGTCTCCCTGAGTGCTCTCTTTTGGTACTAAAACATTTCCATAGGTATAACTATACTCAAGTTACTGGAGCTAAAGTGGGAGTACCTGAGTGCCTGATTTTGCAACAAGTCTAATTCCAGTCTGTCAAGTGCTATATAGACAGCTGAAATTAGCACCAGTGGCTAGAGGAAGCCCTACTCTATACAACGAGTGGTTTCATTAGGCGCTAAAACTCGACTGGCTTTTGCCAAACTCATGTTGAGGTTTTAGGCCTATCTTGCTTTTTCCCCAACTCGTGTTGACTCAATCTGTTACTTGCATTGTTTATCATAGAGTTTTATTGTGTTTTCACTCATTACTCATTACTTTATATTGGCGTTTATATATAGCGCAGTCAGCATGTGTGTGTGTGGGGGGGGGGGGGTTGGGGTTACTGAGGCTGGACACATGCATGCAGGAACTGAAGATGACTTATAATGGCATAAGCATGGTAGTGTAGTGACTCTTCTATAAGATGTTAACACATTTGTTTATCAGTAAGTGTTATGTTGCCTGTATAATACTGGCATCGCAGTGCGAAGTGCATAAGCTAATTTTTCCTTCATGTCATATACTTCAGGTCATAATAGGGAATTTCATGATTCAGACAAATATCAAATGGAAAACACAATTTTTAGTTTTCTACTGATATTTGTCTGAATCATGAAATTCTCTATTATGACCTGAAGTATATGACATGATGAAAAATGAACAAAAAAACATCTGGGATATCTTTGTTGCATTTAGCTGCAGTCACAATAATATTTACCCTTTAAAATGGATCTCCAGCTGAAAATAAAATGGGCTTATGCAAACTGGAAATTTACCTGTATGAATATCAATGATTAGAAATTCATTATTGGTTGATTTTCTAGGTTGTAAGTCCTTTATGGCAGTAATTATGTAGAAATCATCTCTAAAGCAGATTGTACAAAGTATATCACAGCTATTTATTACCTAAGGAGTCCTCAAGATCAAGAGAGAACACACTTGTAGTTGACTATAAACATAGCCAGCCATTCCTAGTCATGATGCTTGCCATCCATTTAATATCGAGAAGGAAAAAATATATGTTGTTTGCAAAATGTTATAATGCAGTGCTTAAACTACACCAGCATCATTGGGCTAGTATATGTTAGCACACTAATTTAGATGTGCTTTCACCCTATTAATCAGTGTGCAGCTCACACAATTTATAATGGGTGTAAAACACACCTAAAATGTGTATTATATTGGGATAAACTTAGCACACCACAATTCGCGAGTCACACACACAGTCTGGTGAATGGTACGGGAAATAAAAAAAGCAAAAAATATATAGTCTGGTCCTTCCTATTATGATGCAATACTAGGGCTGTTACATAATAGTCCAACCCAACCAGAATATGCAAGCACATGCCAGACTTGTGACTGTAAATTTTTACAGCCTGGATTCTCTTACCCCACTTGCTCATCATATTCTTCATGGAAGATAAATATTGCCAAAACACCACTACAAGTTGGCATCAAAAAAAAGTTCTGTAGTGTTCCTATAAAGTGCAAACTTCCATTTTTTGGCTTTATCTTCCTATACTTGTGATGTCTTAAATTTGAGCCTTCTATCTTCAGTATCCATGGCTACAGAATTCTAATTTTTTATATCTCCACACAACTATAATTATAATCACTGGCGTCTTAGTCACATCAGCATTACCTTCTCAATAACTGTACTGCATTTTATACCTAGCTAAACAGGAAGTCTCAGATTAAAGCTAATAAACAGTGGTTTTGGCATCTGTAAATGGTAGCCACACATGCTGAACTTGTTCTGCTTCCTCTGCCCATTTCCCCCCTCTCACTTGCTTGCTAAAACACAAAGCACTTTGCCACTGATCAAGACAATTGGAGAAAAAAACAAGTAAGAAATAAAAACTCTCAATGAACTCTCAGTTGACATAATAACATTACAATAACCTCAATAATCAACTTAAATTGATGTTTTGACTAGATATATACTCTCTCATCAGGAATGATGATGAAGGCTAGATCATCTAGTGGAAATGTCGAGAGAATACAATTTCAAGTTGATTATTGAGGTTATTGTAATGTTATTATGTCAACTGAGAGTTCATCGAGAGTTTATTCCTGGAGAATCTACTAGTCGAAACATCAAGAGAATACAATTTCAAGTTGATTATTGAGAAAGTTATTGTAACAAAACAAAAAATATTTTTTCTCCAAATTTGCTGCTGTGACCAGAGGATCTCGACTAAGTGAATTTATCACTATTACATGCACCAATTGACAAAAGCATCTCTTACAATTCCTCCTCATTATGGCCACACATCTACCACCTCTCAGGTTTAATGGTTACCGTCACATTTAATTCCATTGGTTATGGTCAAACTTGAAGTATTTTAGGGCCAAGAATAGCACAATGAATGCTGAGTTTATATAATGTTTGACACATTCTGTGCACCGAGTAGCTTAGAGAGTGCAGTCCTGAAGGTGGCGAGTTCCTCTTCCAGTTTGGCTGCAACCAACAATAACATCAACCATTACCACTGTTCCAACAAAATTAAAAAAGTGAGCACAAATACTATATAGATGTAAAATATTGACAACCACTCAGGGTACAGAAGTAGGAGTGCACTGGGACTAAGAATTATTCCTGACATGGCCAAGAAAGATTTTTATTGAGTTTACTGTTCCACAGCATCTAGTCTTGCTATTACTTATTGATGGCCATAGGTCACTAGATGTTTTTGATGTGTGCAAGGAGAATGACAAATTCTCTTTTGCTTGCCACCACACATACCCTTCAACTGTTGATGTGGCTCTGTTTAAATCTCTGAAGAGAAAGTTCTTCCTTCACCAATAAGAATTTTATTGTGTCCAAGGGGGAATCTTCCAAAATTCTTTAAGTTCTCTTTTGAACGTGCTTTTTCTATTCCACACATTAAGAAGGGGTTTTGTTAAATCTGGCATTTATCTTCTCAACTCTAATGCTGAGGCAAAAGCTAAGATGAAACTTTCTACTTTGTATAGTACATAATTCTATGCTCATTAATATTTCTAGTGAGATAGAATCATTCATTCCTTTACCTCAGGTGTGACCTTCCATGACTTTATCATTGGGAGTTTCTTTCTATTCTTGTACTATGCTTGTCTCTACCCCTGAGCCTCCTGTTCAACCCTCCCTCCCACTACTCCCACCTACACCACTACTGAGATGTTAGGGGACGAAAGAAAGAAGAAGCTGAAAGGAGAAAAAGAAGGAAAAAGAGGAAGAGAAGAGCAGAAGAAGCAATGGTAAGCACTGGGTTGAGATAGGCGGTATGGACAGGAAAAAGTGAAGGAGCCCAGATTTAATCTCGATGTTCTGACAGTGATCAAGGTATGCAGCCAGGTCTTCATTCCGAGTCATCTGATATCAGTGAACAAGAAGTTAGCCCCTCTTAAGTCGACCAGCAGGTCACTGGAGGCTAATTCCTGCCCTCTATAGTAAAGACAGCAGTGAGAGTGATGAGAATGATGCATGCTTTGCAACCTTTTTCAAAAGAATGAATCATACATAAGGCAGAAACTGTACTGGGTGGACTGCTCTACATGTGGTTGCTGGGTCCATAATATCTGTGCCTTCAGGAACAACATTGCAAGTCAGAGATTTATATGCCTTAGTTCTGATGAAATAATTTAGTGTTTGTTTTAAGTTTGTGGATGTTACTGTTTGTTATCGACTCTTTAGGTAATGGCAATTGTAGGGTAAGTCTTCCCTAATAGCAGACTGTCCAATTCTAAACACTCGAATAGAAATAGAACATTATAATAAGGGGATAGTTAGTTACTACTATCACAAATCTATATACTATTTTTATATTTCCTTGCAGAGGAGTGAACCAAGTCAGTGACTGCTCAAGCAAGGAAAGCATAGGACAAACATTAAACAATCAAAGCCACCAGTGTTACCTCCCACTTAGCTAGTCTGTGTCTAGAGTTATCTTAGCAAACTCATTACTTTGGTTTTCATATGCAGTTGTTGTCTTTGGGACACATCATCTAATGTTATATTGCTATAACTACCATGATCTTCATTGTATACAGTCACACAAGATTTGTTTAACTTAAGAAGTTCATGTTGAAGTTCATAGTTGTAGTACTCTTCAGTAATGTGAAACAATTGCAAGTTGTTCTCCTGCAAAGATGACTCCTCTCCTCACGATCAATCTTGTGGATAATCAAAAAGCAACGTTCACTATCAGCATTACTAGCAGAGCTAGCAAAGTTTTGATATGGTGCAATAATTTGTTGCTTGAAAAACTGTAGAAGAGGTTGACGGTGGGGAGGATACTGTAGAAGAGGTTGATGGTGGGGAGGATACTGTAGAAGAGGTTGATGGTGGGGAGGATACTGTAGAAGAGGTTGATGGTGGGGAGGATACTGTAGAAGAGGTTGATGGTGGGGAGGATACTGTAGAAGAGGTTGATGGTGGGGAGGATACTGTAGAAGAGGATCCTCCTATTATTTATTCCAAAAGGAAAAGTCCAGTTCACAATACGACACTCACCGTCCTATCATTGTATTGTCACTATGTGAACCAGTAATGATACGATGGTATGATAAGCTGAAACTATTCCAGCGCTGAGTGCTTGACCAATCAATTTAGTATATGATGAACTGCAGTTCCAGATTGCTTGTGTATCTCAATAATGTAATGTTATATCAGATGACGGTATGATAGGACAATATGGTATGATAGGACACTATGGTATGATAGGACAATATGGTATGATAGGACACTATGGTATGATAGGACACTATGGTATGATAGGACACTATGGTATGATAGGACACTATGGTATGATAGGACACTATGGTATGATAGGACACTATGGTATGATAGGACACTATGGTATGATAGGACACTATGGTATGATAGGACACTATGGTATGATAGGACACTTTGGTATGATAGGACACTATGGTATGATAGGACAATATGGTATGATAGGACAATATGGTATGATAGTACAATATGGTATGATAGGATGATACAGTATGATAGTACAATATGGTATGATAGGACAGTATGATAGGACGATATGGTATGATAGGATGATACAGTATGATAGGACAATATGGTATGATAGGACAATATGGTATGACAGGACAATATGGTATGACAGGACAATATGGTATGATAGGACAATATGGTATGATAGGACAATACGGTATGATAGGACAATATGGTATGATAGGATGATACGAGGCTGAGTGTCATATTGTGAACAGGCCTCATAATTAATGATTAGGTCATGCACTAGGGAGGGAGGGAGGGGGGGGGAAGGAGCCAGACCACTCACCTGTATCCAGCCCACCTGTATCCAGCCACACCAGCCAGCCGGACCACTCACCTGTGTCCAGCATGCACCACTTTCCTGACTAATTACACCTTATTGAGCACCCATTCCCTGCCTTATAGCTACATGTTTGAGTTAATTTTTTTTGGTTTAGATTCTTCTGCCTTGTAACTAATAAAATTAAGTAATCAAAGTAGATCCCACAGCGTAATTATAAAAATTAATTAAAGCTACAACTATGTGAATAGGTAGTTATCATTTATCATTAGTTATCCACCACTGAAATGAGGATGAATGCTTGGTAAGGGATCCTACTATTAGAGGCATTGGGCTTCTGCATCTAGTGCCTTATTGTATATGCATACAGTTTTTTCAATAGATAAATAGCTACCCTTCTTAGCTGCTTCTGGATGTCTATACTAGCTATATAGCTAGCTATGACAATAACAAGCAACCAAAAACACAGGTAACTACCTTGTATGTATATATATAATATATATTATATAAAAAGTATTGGGATGGCTAGTCCTACTATAGTTTCATGCTAATGCAATCATCAGGGACAATGAGCAACTGAGGTGGCATATATGAGGTGAGGTTATATATATAATATATATATATATAATATATTATATATATAATTATATATATATATATAATTCTCTTTCAATACAGTGCTAGAGTATCTGTGAGAAGGCTAAAGCTATCATCCATAGCTGTAGCTGCTACACTTGTATAGACTTGGTCCAAAGAAGGAAGTCCACAGTTGAAATTTTTCCCAATGATTAGTTATTAAATTTCTAGGAGCTGGCTACTTCGCAACTTTTGATATAGCTATGTGTGTAGTATTATTTCTATGGAGCATTCTGGCGCTGTGAGAAAGCTATTCAAACCACAGCTATAGTTTTAGCAGCTGCACTGTCTATGTTAGGCCAAAAGAAGGAAGTCCACAGATCAGAACTTCCACGATTAGCCACTAATTTTCTAAGGGGCCTATATGCAAATTATGTTTGCAAATTATGTTTGGGGGGAAAAGTAGAAAGATGCAATTAAATAGTAGCTATACTAAGAAGTTGCTAAAGTGAGTTTTAGCTGAGTTTTGTCAACTATTTTTAAAATAGGGGTCAAACCGAATATGTTAGCACTCCTTGATATACAGAAATACGGGTGGGGGGAAGAAATAAAAAGTGAAACAAATTAATATTCGATTGACGCATTAAAAAAAGGGGGGGGGGCGGAAGAAATCAAGACTGTACTCAACCACAAATGATGATCCTTTACCATTTGAAATCATAAATGCTTCAAAATCAGTATAGAGGTAAAGGGTCATCAAACTGGTTATGGTCAATATGTGTAGTGTGTTTGTTTATTTGTTGTTTCTGGGTACTATAGTTATTCTATGGAGTACTATACCAAGTGTGAGCTCCAGGGTCTCCAGGTCTTTTAAATTCATTTTCTAACTTGTTCATTATTGTTGACAAGTGTCCTGTCCACCTCACAAATATACTCATGTAGGGTCAGCTACACATAGTTTCCTCAAGAACTTGGTAATAGTTGATCGAGGTGAGTCAACAAAAGCCACATGTTGCTATGTAGTGCGTACAGCAAAAGAAATCCACCCAAGAGCTCTTTATAAATGAATCTTCAAAGTGGTTCCTGGTAAACATAATGCCAATGTTGCTTATCTTAGCAGATGGCCTTCCAGAAACAGAAGTAGAGCCCTGGGGAAGGTGTGGTGTAATTATTGTATGAAGGGAAGATGGAACATTGACGCCTACAATTTAGTTTTCCAGCGGAATAGGATGTATGGCATATATAACACATCTGCTATCTAGATCCATCAACACACCCTTTATCCAGAGCCATCAACAGATTCCTCAAGAACCATTAATATATCTTTGTCCAATGAAAAAACAGTTTGCATTATCTCTTCATATGTATGTGGAGACAACAACAACTGCCAAGAAGCAGGCTTCTCTTCCATCCAGAAGACATTGCTACCTTTTGATGCTTGACACAAAGTTCCTTCTGTTATTACAAAGTTGGATGAGGCCAACACTGACTGCCCAAATTGCATAGATAGATTGCAGCCATTGGATGTGGTTAACCTTTAAAAAAAATTTTAATGGAAATCTTAAGTACTAATGGTAGCGGACTTAGCAAAGCTTGATATAAGTTTCATCCATATGCAACTCGATTGTTATTGATTGGTCTATGAGTGATAACCTGCAATGAAAGCTTCTTAGGTGAAGAAGAGCTCCATACTGGCTGAAGAAGTGAAGGTGTCAACGAGACTAAATTGAATAAGAATATATGTAGCGGAAAGCTTGCTCACATTAAACATAAACCCGAATTATCATCAATAGTTCTCACAACCTTGATATCATCTATTATCTGGCACCAGTACTAATGCCAGTGAAGACCCTTTTAAAGATATTTTGTTCAACAACTAATTATATTGTCATGTTGGTAGCTATTAAAATCATACTGTAATTATACACACTTGAGACAAACTCCTGCAAAACCACACAAGATTAGTCCAGCACAGTTAACTTCCTACACAGTAGATCCTTCAAAATCACATTATCTCTAGTTTTTTTTGCCTGCTATAGGATTCAAGGCAGACCCAGGAGTCCTATAAGAGGGGCCTATTTAGCTAAGAAGCTGCTGACCCTTTTTAAAAGTGGGTCAATCCAATACAGAGAGTGCTGGCATACTCCATGAAAAATTGTTATAACAATCTCTTTACAGGTGGATCCACCGTGAACTGATCTGATACTAATATATTACAGTAGCCCACATACATCCACCTAGAATAGCATTCGCTGTATATATGATTGCTATAACACCTACTATAGTACTTAGTCTAGGCCGGCTCTTCTGCTGTATGGGCTCAACAACACTGGTCAGTCAACAGGTCCAGGTCAGAGCTAGCTCTTCAGCTACCCTTTTCATCCGGTTCTTAATAAATTGTTTATGAAGATGCATAGTGAATTGATCAAAGAATTGCATGGTCAGAGGAATAATCATATTCTTTCTCTCCAGCCTTTGCCAAGAGATATCCCGAATATTATATATAGCATATATATATTATATAACATATACCAGTTATAACCTGTTATGGAAAGAAAAGAGAAAAAAATATATATATATTTATATTACATGTAATTTTGTTTTAGGCATGTATGTTGGACATAACCCAACATTCTTTGTAACATTATCTTCTCCTTTTATTATTTAATTGTTTCCTCCATCTCTGGATTTACAGCATATATCTATGTACCTTACATTTATGTATAGAGCTACTGTCTGTGTCTCCTCGAATGCTTGGTAGTCAACGGAATAATATTTGCCTGATTATATAGGCTGAACAGTTTCATGTTCACCATAGCATATGCACATATTGTACGATCTGCTGCTTAGCAACCTATATCATAAAACCGAGAGAAGACTGATGTGGTCTTCCAGTAGTGATTTAGTTTATTATTATGAAACTCGTTGTCTGATTGAAATAGCATCTGGCACCAAGCTATTTTTTGTGTTTTATTTAGATTACATGCATGACATAAGTGTCAACTGAAAAGGTGTGAGCCTGATGCTACATAACATGAATAATACTGCCCTATATGGCGTGCACAAATAAGAGATAATTTTGTGCTACTATTATGACAACATTGAGCAGTTTACAGGAGACACTGTACTTACCTACGTCTTCCAGTACAGAAAATAGATCCTGCAGTTTTCTGTCCAGTATTATGTTGGTGTTTCCACATAAATGGTGAATGGTGCCTTCCAAAGCTTCGGTAGCTTGTCTGCTGTGCTCATCCATAGCTTTCTTGTAAGCTAGATACATAGAAACTTAGTGATTGAGTCTTATTAAGCAGCTGACATAATACTGCCACCAGTTGGCAGGATGCACGCATGACGTTGCATGACGTTGCTTTGAATATATATTCCCCCCCTTCTTAATGCCTTGGAAGCCACAGCAGTTTCATAGTATATTTTCATGGTTCCTTATGTGACATATACATGAACAGGCATGCAAAGTTTCATTCAGTTGAAGATATATTTCACAGTCTCCTCTGAATTTCATTCCAGAATCAGGTGTCATGAAAACCTGGCAGGTTTTATTTTTCTTGTGATGAAATTTGTGAAAATGCATAGCTACATTATTTATATGCTTTATATGACTTAAATGTGAACATACCCAACAAAAGTGAGGTGTCTCTCTTCCTCTTGCTGTTTACCTCCATTATTAGCTGCTTTGTATTGAATTCAATGCCGTTTCTTTCAGAAGGTAATGGACTTGGTTGTCTCTCAGAACTTTCTGAATGTGGACTTCTTCTTCTGCGGACAGAGAGTTAGGAACGCATCTTACCACTTATCTAGCCGAAGTATATTCATGATTATAGTTCTCATACCCTTGCTCCTCTTGGGTCTCCATTCTTTGCAGCTGGTTTTTGCTCATTGCGAGCATGCGCGCGCATGTCAAAGCCATACGTTCGTTAAAATAAGTATAGAAGTGGGGAGATAGATATACGGTCAAGCTATTTGAAGTGTTCAAAGATGGCTGCCTTCTTCCAGCACATGATTCCACGTGAGATCAGGAGACAGATTAACGTTTGAGAAGTGGCGGTAAACAAATCCTACCTAGCGACCAGGTGATCGGGAGGGAAGGTGGGAAGGCTTCGTGGAGGGTCCGCGCAGGTGAGGGGATTCAACCCTCCACCGCCCTCAACTCGCCCTTAGCTACCAACTTGTCCCGCGGGCTCTTGGGGTCTTTGCAGAAGATCTCATATGAATTTCATAGAGTTTTGGCTGTACAAGGTAATAGAAAGTATTTTTGAGGGATTTAAAAACGCACTTACAAGATTCTATAAGGAGGACAATGGAGATTGATGTTGGAGGGCACGAACATACTCAGATGGACAGTGTGGAAACAGTGGAGGTTGTGGCCTCGGGAGACGATTTGCCAGTGGGAGGTGGGCTGATGGACCACCAGCACATGATTATAACCAACCCTGAAGGCATCCTGGTCCCCTCATCAGAGGTGAGGATTAAAGCAAGAGTGTAATGGAGGATCGTATGTTTGTTTTAATTTCCCCTCTTTTTCTCTCTTTTTCTTGCCCAATGCTGACCCCTCTTTTCCTCTTAGGTCCAAATAGCATTGACCCCCCAGGTGTTAGAACCAGAAAACTCCACCTTTTCCTTGTCTGGAATGGGTGTGGTTACAATTCCAGTGGAGCCTCCCACGTCGCCTACAATTATGCTGGGCTCAAAACGAAGTCACCCTGAATCCATGACAACGTACGTGCTAGTGTGGGAGCAGGGAAAACTGCATGTTTTGTTGTTCTGAAAGAGCTGGAAGACTACGACATATTTGCCAGCATTGTCTGGCCCCCTTTGCAGGTTTTCACTTGGTGTGTGTGTGTGTGGGGGGGGGGGGGGGGGGGGGGGAGAGATGGATGGATGATGGGATGAAATGCTTACCTAACTAGGCAGAACAGAAGAAGTAGAGCTTTCTAAGTCTATAAGGTTGTGCTCCATTCTTCCTTACAGATACATTTTTTTTTTGCATTTTACAAATTTGTGAGGTAGTTATTTTGACTACGAAAATAGCTTGCATGATTACCATGAAAGCTCTAATTATATATGCGCTGTGGAAAAATAATTTTCAATCTGCTGTGACCCATAAATAGAAAAATGTTCCATCTAGTGTGAATGTGCCACAACAATACAAAATGGTGCCATTTGCCTTCTGTCTCTGCAAGTGGTGAGGTAAATCTAGACAAGCCTAAAGAACTACTTCACAGTCTAGCCTAAAGTGAGTCATCTGGTAGCTGAGCTGAGCTTCAAGCTTTTCTGTTGATGAAGCAAGTGAATGTGGTGCATTATGGTGGAGTACATAATCTAGCAGGAAGAGAGTAGGCACACTATACCTGTTATGAGGATTGTCACGTTCTGAAGCTGTAGTTAGCTACTTCACCGATTCAAGAATCCATATACTATGATGCACATGGTAACCTTGAAGTAAACTCCTGCAAAGTGATGGCCATTAATTAATGTTTGATCGCAGGGTTAGCGAAAGAGGCGATTGACAATAAAATACAAAAGTAGAAATTATAGACATTATACAAGACACATCATTAGAAATTGAGAAATGAACTTTGATGTATGATTAGAATGAATGATGTATATTTGGAAGATGTTTAATTGGAATGATGTATACTTTACAGTACACCTAAGATGGCACAGGTAGGACTACACACCAACTAGCATGGTAGTACAGGTAGGACTACACACCAACTAGCATGGTAGTACAGGTAGACTACACACCAACTAGCATGGCAGTACAGGTAGGACTATACACCAACTAGCATCGCAGTACAGGTAGGACTATACACCAACTAGCATGGCAGGTACAGGTAGGACTACACACCAACTAGCATGGCAATACAGGTAGGACTACATACCAACTAGCATGGCAGTACAGGTAGGACTATGAAGGACTACACACTAACTAGCATTGACATACAGGTATAAACAACTTTAAGTGTGCTAGACTTCCCTTGTGAACCTTGCTGTTTGGGAGGGGAGGGAGGGAAGGTAAGTCCTGGATCCCCTTCCGCTTCTCTATGAAGCCTAGCCTAATGGTGAGTGGTGGTCTAGCTGTGCCTTGGACAATCCAGGGGTCATCTATTGATGTTTAAATTTTTTGCCCACCTATCCCTAAAAGGAGTAGGCTGGCAAGAACTTGGGATTTTAACCACCCATAGTTGACCTTGGGATTCTCCACGCATCATTGGACGGGTACGCTCAACGCAGCACTTCCCTTCACTGTCAGGAGTTCTGTCAGCACACACCAGTAACTCAGTATTTTATTACCAAGCGTTTGTTTTTCCTTATATCCATTAGTAACGTGGCTTGAGCTTGAAGCATATGCCCCTGTGCCCTTAGGAGTGTTACTAAAACTCGAGTAAAAGTTTGTAAAACGGATGTAGGGGAATTCTCTTATGCAGAGTATGTCAATGCTGAATCAGTTTTGGTTCCAATTTCCAACTTATTTTTGCATCCTTCACCTATCAAACTGGAACTGATCACACTGTGCCTAGATCTGAACCAATGACCCTGATTGCTGTTTTTAAAATAACATAAGACCCTTTACATTTTAAAATCATGTGAAACAAGGTAAAGGGTCATCTAAATGTTTGTGGTATACATTGGTACATTCTTAGCTGTTTTAAAACATAATTTTTTCCTCTCTTGTGCTTGTATCAATAACGTCCCCCCCCCGGGGCCAGGGAACAATCTGATCTGTTCGCATCATTAGAATATAAATATGAGAACGTGCAATTTGATGTTCGAGTCAACTCCATTCAAGCAAGCAAGAAGAGCTACAGATTGCTACGTTACTCTAGGTCTACAACAAAACCTATAGCAAAGAAATCCATCCAGGAGCGACACCTTTTTCCCCTTTTCCGACGAGGGTGGTTTCCAAGAAAAAGTTCCTATGCAGCTTTCCCCAGCAGAAAATTTCTGCTTCCAGAAACATCGGTAAAGATCCAGCAGAGATTTTCTTAGCTCACTCACCCCATCAAACTGAAAGTAAGTTTTCTCTATAGTGGCTGCTGGGCATTTAATACAACTTAATTAAGTTAATAAATTACAAGGCAGAGCAAGGGCTTGAAACCGTGGTTTTCAATTTAAAGTACCATATCTTTGCACACATTCATGCTATGGTCCTGATTTATATAGCAAAATGTAGCCAGTGCAGTATACTTTCTGATGTTAGTTTCGTTTTGCCATACATGAGTCGGTTGACGTTTATCTTTTGGAACTGCAAGTTGGAATGTGAAGTATATATAATCATTCTCAAAACTCATTCAGCATCAAGTCATGAATGGCTATACAACTGTAATTGATCGAGTTGTGCAAACACTACAACGTATGATTTTTTTTTAAGTGGTTCATGTGAAAAGTGTCTAAAATATTAACACTAAAAACCCCTTGTGGTTACGACTTTGGAGCTCCATAGATTCTGAACACTTTACTATATGAACTTGATATTATATGGCTCCAAGGATAGACCTCTCTGTGTGCTCTCTTTTGACATAAAAGTTGAATATAGGTATAACTATTCTACAGCCAAAGTGGGCTCAAAATCTGGTGCCCGAGCTTTGGTTACTGATTGATTGTTATTTGTGGCTAGAGGAAGCCCTACTCTACAAAACGAGCGTATTTATTTGGCGCTAAACCATGACTAATTAGGCAAGGTGGATGATGGAAGGGGGGAAATTCCCTGCACCCCAAGCTTGCCTGTTTTGGCGCCTAAATCAACGAGGCAAGTTGTCCGGTATGGCTTCTTCTAGCCACAGATAACAATGGCTAGCACAACTAAAACCAGTTCAGGCACACAGATTTTGAAGTACCTTAAGATGCCTTCAATTTTCCAACCGCGCGCTTGACCAGGTAATCAATTTTTAACGCCTACTCAAAATGGTCTCTGTATGCTCTAGAGCTTCCTCTAGCCACTCGTACCATTTTAATTTTTTTGCACTTCGCAACTCAGAATGGTTTTGGACGGCGGTTTTGGGGTGCAGGTTTTTGAGGTCCCTCCGCTTTAGGGTCTAGTAACTTGCCTATAGTTATACCTATGAAACATATTTTAGTATCAAAAGAGAGCACACAGAGAGACCTATCTTTTGAGCTATATATCAAGTCCATACCATGAAGTTTGCAGAATCTACTGAGCTCTAAAGTTGTAACCACAGGTAAAAATTTTTTTTTTTTTAAATGCAGATGTCCCCCCTTAACTTTGGCTGCATGTAACTTTAGCATAGTTATAACCTATGCAACTTCTTTTAATACTAAAAGAGAGCCACAGAGATATCTATCATTTGAGCTACATATCAAGATCGTACAGCGAAGTGTGCAGAATCAATGGAGCTCCAAAGTCCTAACCGCACATTTTCCAGACGTTACCTGCCTTGCCCCCCCCTTCTTAATTAATGGACGAGGGACAAAATTAACGTTGGTAGAACAATGCTCATTTTAAGGTGCTGAGACAGCACTATTTTACTCGCATGCAATTTTGAAGAAGCAAGTCGCAGCACTTCAGGCTAAGGCTGGATGTAAGGTCAAAATCATAGGTACTTCCATTGTTACTGGAACCCAGCCTGACCTCTAGTTTCTTGATCGTTTGACGAGAGTGCTTTTACCTGTTCTAGCGTTTCATTTTTTTCACCTACTAGATCTTTGACTAGGCTTACTGGAGAGACTACAAATTTTGTTCAGGTTACTGCCTAGCATCTAGCTAACGACTTGACGAGTTTTAGCTGGTAGCTACTGCCACCTCAACAGTAGGACCTATGTTGAACTCCTTCATATTATTTTTTCACCTTTTACGATGTGTCTGCCGTGGAAGTTGATGAATATGCTTGACTTCATGGGCATCTGAGCTTAGGTATGAGAGGCTATAAGCTTACTTCTGATAGCTAGCTGTTATCTTAGCAGCCTGATATGTAACTAGCAGCTAAGCCTTTTTCTCGAGCTAGCTAACTATTATTGTTCGTCTCCCGAGGAACTAGAGCTAATGATGAACTAACCCAACAGTTGCTCACTCTCTTCAAGTCCAAGATGTGCTTGCCTATCATAGGATATAGAAGATGGATCCTAAACTTTATCGGCATTTGAGAAACTGGCAGCTCTGGTCAAGTAAGAATGTTTTGGATGTTGCATTATTGATGATAATTTCTATAATACAGCATTCAAAGCCATGAATCCTTTTCACTTTTCAATTTTGCTTGGTGAGCTTGTCTTGTAGGTAAGGTGGACCCATACCACTCGTGCTTGCAAAGATCCATTATACTTCCCTTTCTTGTTCATACTAGATGGGTAAGTGTTCACTTGAAGCTAAGGCAGAATTACACCTCCATTCTCTGCTTGGCCCTCTCTCTCCCTGTCAGTCAACTTCCAATAGCTGCAAGTTCTCTGCAACACCATATGAACTCCACTTCTGCTCACACACACACACACACACACACACATATAAATCCAAAATATCTATCAATACTCGCTCTCTCAGTCTCCACGTCAGTATCTATCCAAGACATGATCCACAATACTTAATGTGTACTGTATGCTTGCCTGTAATAGTTTAGAACAAGCTACTTGCTGGAGCTGGTAGCTGAACCTTTTGCGAGTCAGGCGTCCCACAACGAAGGGTGGATGACATTTTAATGAGTAGTTATGGTGCGTGGTAAAGGGAAGTCATGAAGAAGAAACCTGTCATGTACCCGTTGCATGCTTAATTAATTGTATTCATGACGCTCGTCCGGTAAGAGTTAAAAGATGTCCGACTTCAGGCAGTTACTGGTGTAGGCACCTGTACACGTGCAACCTCTCCTAGGCATCGGAAGGACTGGAGTTTCCAAGGAGTTGATGTTCTTCAGGCAGTCACTGGTGTAGCAGCACCTGTACAAGTGCAACCTCTCCTAGGCATCGGAAGGACTGGAGTTTCCAAGGAGTTGATGTTCCTCAGGCAGTCACTGGTGTAGCAGCACCTGTACACATGCAACATCTCCTAAGCATTGGAAGGACTGGAGTTTCCAAGGAGTTGATGTTCTTCAGGCAGTCACTGGTGTAGCAGCACCTGTACACGTGCAGCCTCTCCTAGGCATCGGAAGGACTGGAGTTTCCAAGGAGTTGATGTTCTTCAGGCAGTCACTGGTGTAGCAGCACCTGTACACGTGCAGCCTCTCCTAAGCATTGGAAGGACTGGAGTTTCCAAGGAGTTGATGTTCTTCAGGCAGTCACTGGTGTAGCAGCACCTGTACACGTGCAGCCTCTCCTAGGCATCGGAAGGACTGGAGTTTCCAAGGAGTTGATGTTCTTCAGGCAGTCACTGGTGTAGCAGCACCTGTACACGTGCAACCTCTCCTTACGTGCAGGCATCGGAAGGGCTACAGTTTCCAAGGAGTTGATGTTTTTGCTTTCGGGGATGTTTCTAGTGCATGCACTTTAGCGTCGGAGCTGGCGATCACCGAGGTGATTCATTGGTAGATTAAAGTCGCCAATGATACATGCGGACAACCACACCCCTTCTTCAATGACTACATGCGTTTTAGCGTCACGAGGTTGAGTCCGCTTGAATTTGCTTTAGAAGTTTTTTTTGTGACCTTATTATGGGAGGTGTCGTAATTATATATGAGGGAGGAGGGTAAGGGGGAGGAAGAGAAGGGGCTATGGGAGGAGAGGGAGTGGAAGGAAGAGAGAGAGTGAGAATGGCTTGCTTACCTCCCAGCAAGCACAATCTAGTAGCAAGGAATGCTTTGTGTTTCATATGGGGCCTGGGGTATTGGGATATCACCCCCGTCATAGCTATTTGAAAACCCCTTAGCTATTTGAAAATTGTCCCCCTCCCTTTTAGCTATTTGAAAATTATCCTCCCCCTCCCCCTTAGCTATTTGAAAATCTTCCTCACCCCTCCCCCTTAGGTAACTGAAAATCGTCCTCCCCTTAGCTATTTGAAAATCGTCCTCACCCGCCCCCCCTCTCTATTTGGAAATCGTCAGTATTTACAAAGGTATAAAAAAAAATCATCAAAATTCATTTCAAGAATATGTCTCTCTCCCCCCTTCTTCCCTCCTCTCACACACAAACCACTGTAATGGATGCTTGCCAAAATTGCTGTTTTCTGCAGGCTATCCAACATGGAGGAGTTGCCGATGACTGATGCAGCAGACATGTCCCTGAACTCTGTCAACCTTGGCATGGGAGAGCTGCCACGCAAGAAGTCGAGAGTTAGTTCTGTAATGACCAATGTATAATGTTTGATGACAGATCTATTTAACAACCTAGCCGCTCCTCCAATTTTTATGCCGTCGTAAATAACCATGGGGAAATAATTTCTTCCCCCCCCTCCTCATGTGTTCATCAGCAAAAGGCAAGGGGTTATATATATCAGGGTTTCATACAGGGGGGGGGGGGGGGGAAGCCCTGGGATATCCCCCCCCCAAAACGATTTCTCACCCCCCAAGAATTTTCACAATAAAAATTCATATTAATGAAATTTCTTATGTAATGTATAGTAACGGGGAAAAAGAGACAGTACAGAGAAGGGAACGTAGATCATATAATTAGGTAACTTTTATTATTTATACTATGGCATATACAAAGCATCTCAGCTAAAAGAGAGTCAAACCTCTAGACATTCTCAAATATCTGAAATGACTCTCTGGGTCAGACAGCCTCATCTCTTGTAGGAGATTGTTATAATCTCCATGCTGGGTACAGTGAGCGAATATAGGGTGTTATAATCTCCATGCTGGGTACAGTGAGCGAATGTAGGGCGTACCCACAAACTATTCTGTGGCAAGATGCAATTGTGTCATAATCTAGAATGTTCTGTCCATGTGCTAGTACTTTAACAATCGGAAAGTACCCTCAAAATGTCTCGGAATCAATCTGAGAGCATCGATTTTGCACACAAAATAATCGCCCCCAGACACCTCTACTTGGGGCTTGCTTATGCACACCCATCACGTAAATGCCAAACGTTTTGAGTTTCCCCCCCCAAACTGTAAATCCTGTATGAACCCCTGTATATAATATAGATGGAGATAAGGAGTTAATAAAACAAGTCCTATCTACTGCCCTTAGTCTGGGAGGATTGCCCAGACACGCATCAATTCATGCAGCAGGCCTGATGATTGCCAACCAACCAATGACTGAAATTGTACCAATATATTTATGCTTCACAACCACACCTTGAAATTCGCTTCTCCGTGACAAATAGAATAATGTGAGGCAGGAGCCGAGAAGAAGTGGTCGAATCTACGCAAGGATCAAATTTGAGTTCTCTCGGGTCAAAGACACAAAACTAGCACAGAATGAGACAGAAAAGTACTGCTTGAAAATCCTTTACATGAAGAAGTGTATAAATATTGAGCCCTTTTTCTCAGAACTTGACACTTGTTAGCCTTTGAAGAGGAGGAGGAGGAGGGAGGGAGGGAGAGAGGGGGGAGAGGAGGGAGGGTGGGGTTGAATACACACATGAGCCTTTCATCCAAAACAAGCGTGCCCAAAGTGATCCTCTGTCACTTATTTGCCATTATCATCTGCATTATTATTATTATTATTATTCTTTTAAGATGTGAATCAGAATATATAACAACAACAACATAATAATAATAATATAGTAGTCGATGTTTTCAGGAGTTTTCATTTTTATAAGAGTTTCAAAAAAAATTGGGGGTGGTAGGTGGGCAGGACTCCCCCTCCCTTCTCTCGTAGATACTGAACAATGGCAAACATTAGATGCTTCCAGGAAACCGTCTGACCTGACAAGCAAAATCAAAGCCCGTCTTTGCCCCCTAGATGTGGTATCATCCTTGAGCATCTTTGATCTGAGGAAGCTTCCAAAACTTGATTCTCCGGATTATGCATCTTGTGGAGAAGATTCTATCCGTACGCTGGTTGGCCACTATGGAAAAGACATGGTTGCTATAATGATCTGTTGAAGGTGATGAGTTCACAAAAAGTGCTTTGTGATTTCATCGATGAAGTCCATGCAGAATGGGAAACCTTACCTTATCTACATCACCAAGCAGACGAAAGAAGACCTACAGCAGAGCTAACAGAACTCATTTCTAATGATGCTAGTAACTGTTAATGTGAGCACTTTGTCAGGTATCTATCTGCCTATCGATTCCTGTTGGGACCGCAACAGTCGGAAGAAGTTTCTTGGAATAGAAACTGATCTAGATTAGATTGGGAAACCTGCTGGGGGAGTGTAGCCTCTCATCCCTAATGAAGATACCAACTGAATTCCCAGCAAAAACCTCCGGATGACTATTAGAGGGCTAGGGGCTGGGCTAGTAAGAAGCCTTTCCATGTGCATGGAATGGGAAACCTAGAAAAATGAATCCTGTTAGCTGTTTCTCTAAACAGTAGGTCTTCCTTTGTCTGCTTGGACATCTTTATTCCTTCATTGGGTAGCATAAATTTAGATTTCCAAGGATGGGTGGGGGGGAGGCAATTTTTTTCAATCTTCCTCCCCCCCTCCCCATCACCCCTGAAAGAACCCCCAGCCCTGAAAGAAACCCAGGAGTGATGTTTTTGTCTTTCTTTTGCTTTTAATAATTTCTCCTCCATTTTCCCCTGTCTTCCATCATTTTTTCTCTCTCTCTTGATTTCAAAGAATTACCTGGACTCACACAAGACGATTGAGAAGAAGAGAAGAGACCGCATCAACCAGTGTCTAGACAGCCTGAAGACACTTGTGCCGGACTGCCGACAGTACGGCTCAAAGAAACTGGACAAGGCGGAGATTCTAGAGATGTGCATCGAATACATACAGAAGATGCAGAACCAGGGCGGGGTTTCTGGACGCACCAGTACATCCGGGCTGGAACTGAACCTGAACCAGCGTGAGTGGGCCAACGACCTTACCACGTGGGTCATTAACAACAAGATGCTGTATTCTGGGGCTGGAGGTCTGGACCAGTTCTGCCAGGCCTTGCTTCTTCATCTCCAGAGTATGGGGTCGGGCAATGCTCTGGCTTCAGCCACTAGCATGCTTCTGCAGCAGGTATGTGGGAAGGTGGGGCTGCCATGCACACATCTTTGTTAATTAGCAGGTATGTGGGAAGGTGGGGCTGCCATGCACACATCTTCCTTAATTAGCAGGTATGTGGGAAGGTGGGGCTGCCATGCACACATCTTTGTTAATTAGCAGGTATGTGGGAAGGTGGGGCTGCCATGCACACATCTTCCTTAATTAGCAGGTATGTGGGAAGGTGGGGCTGTCATCTTCCAAGGGGGGACGATTGTATTTTTTTAAATTTTTTAAATTTTACTTGTGGCTACAACTTTAGAGCTCCGTAGATTCTGCAAACTTCATGGTATAGACTTGATATAGAGCTCAAAAGATAGGTCTCTCTGTGTGCTCTCTTCTGATACTAAAATATTTTCATAGGTATAACTATAGGCAAGTTACTAGACCCTAAAGCGGAGGGACCTAAAAAAAAATGAATTGCCGCAACCTCCACAGAAACCACTCCGGGTTGTGAAGTGCTCAAGACCTCTAATTGGTACCAGTGGCTAGAGGAAGCCCCAAACACTTGTTTCATTAGTGTTAAAATGTAATTGCCTGGTCGAGAGCGCGGATAGAAATAAAGTTTTAATGCAGTTCATCATCCCATCCGCCTTCCACACGCCTTCCACACGGGCGCTTGACCTCTTAATTACATGTTAACGCTTAATGAAAAGAGTTAGTGTATACAGCAGAGATAGGGCTTTCATATGATATAAAAAGTATAACATAGAAACAAATATTGAGAGAGTGGTTTTTTACGCCATTTCAAAAAAGTGTAAAAAAAAGTTACAGGTTGGTCAATAATTTACAAATGTTTTTACAAGTGAACAGGCACAATTCCACCCCCACCCCCGTTTTCTTTAGGTTCTTCTTGAACCAAGTCTTGGGATACTGCCTCTTGTGCACTGCATGAAGGAGGGAAAGAGAGGAAGAACAGTTTGCAAATGAGGCGTATAAACTTCCTTTTAGGTTTCTTGTGCCATCAGCATCAGCTGGTCCCTTGATGGTGTCCATCCTGCAAAAGAACTTGTGTCCATCCTGTAAAATAACTTGTATAATCATTATAAGTGTAATTGTTCTTTTTTCTCAAGTTCGGGCTCGAGAGAGCCCTCCAAAAAAAAACAGGATAGCGCCAGCACCACCTGGGGAGAATGGGGAGGGGGAGGTTGGGGAGGGATTTGGAGAGTGGGAAGGGGCCATGAGCTTTGAAAAAAGCCAACCGGGGGAAGGGGAACATGTCCAGAATATCAGAAACCACCAGCATCATAAGTCAGATCTTCCTTCTTTGCATGCCTCGATTCAGACGTCAACGCCCTAGATCGCTTAGACTTTCTACTGTCCTTGGTAGCGCCCATAGCTGTATGCGCTGCCTTCCTCACTCTTGTTTTGTCTTTCGACTCAAAGAGCTTGGCTACAGAGCGCAAACCTACAAACGACTCATACAAGTCCGCTATGGCATTCAAGCCGCTAATTGAAGGTAAGAACTGCTAGATGGACAGCAATCTTAAGGGGGGCCTTTAGGTCAAACCACAAAAAACATGCCACGAAGTAAAAACCGTCATAACTTTTAGGTTTCTAGGGCTACAAATATAATTTTTGTGTCAAAAGATAGCCCTTTCTATGTGCTTTCAAGTGATATGTATAATAATATATTTACAGGTGTTTTTCTATCTAGATACCTGCAGCCATCAGACCTCCTCAAAATCACCATTCACAGCTTCCCATCTTGGATATTGGATCAAATGACTTCAAATTTGTTGTTTGTTTAGATAATGCATTACTCTTTGTAAGCAATGATCAGAATTTTTTTAAAATATATTCCCACTGTTTGCTGGGTTCATATAGACGCCACGCCCATAACTTTTTATTATTATGAATTTAAAAAAAATTGATCATAGAACACAAAGAGCAAAGAAAGAGCTTCAAAATGATATACAAGGTTTGAGAAAATATATTTTTTTAACCTAGTTATGCTGTGAATGGCGATTGGAAATCAGAATTTGACAAAAAGCTGTTACAGCCTTCTAAAGGAGGGACGAGGGTATTTTTTACTTTTTTAAATATTACTTGTGGTTACAACTTTAGAGCTCCGTAGATTCTGAATGCTTCATGGTATGGACTTGATATATAGCTCAAAAGATAGGTCACTCTGTGTGCTCTCTTTTGATACTAAAATATGTTTCATAGGTATAACTATAGGCAAGTTACTAGACCCTAAAGTGGAGGGACCTCAAAAACCTGCATCCCATTCAGAATAACTCCAGATTGCTAAGTGCCAAAAAATTAAAATTGGCACGAGTGGCTAGAGGAAGCCCTAGAGCATGCAATGACCTTTTTCATTAGGCGTTAAAAATTTATTACCTGGTCAAGCGGGGGTAGAAAATTGAGGGCGTTGCAATCAACGCCCTCAATTTTCCAATCAACGCCCTCAATTTTCCACCCGGGCTTGACCAGGTAATAAATTTTTAACGCCTAATGAAAAAGGTCATTGCATGCTCTAGGGCTTCCTCTAGCCACTCGTACCAATTTCATTTTTTTGGCACTTAGCAATCTGGAGTTATTCTGGATGGGGACTTTGGAATGCAGGTTTTTGAGATCCCTCCACTTTAGGGTCTAGTAACTTGCCTATAGTTATACCTATGAAACATATTTTAGTATCAAAAGAGAGCACACAGAGAGACCTATCTTTTGAGCTATATATCAAGTCCATACCATGAAGTTTGCAGAATCTACGGAGCTCTAAAGTTGTAACCCCAAGTTAAAATTAAAAATACCATCGAAACTCACCCTCTACGGACAGTCTTCTTTCCCAAGAATTGAATGGAGGTGTATGTACAAAAGTCACTATAAGTCCAGAATGGAGCATCCAAATCTTCTCAAATTTGGAATGCAGCATCTTACAGGTCCTGGCAATATATTTATGGGAAGAGGAAAAAAAAACCAAAACAAAAACAAAAAACATTTTTGGACCTGAAGGCCCCCCTTACACTAACCAAGGAACAATATCAAGTCTTTCGGCACCGTTCCCAGACGAGGTTGTTGAAACTCTCGTTCTGGTTTTGTGAGGCACCCAACTCGCACTGTTTCAGCAGCTCCTCATTGCAGAGTAACTTTGTGAACAGCGGCTTCACACCTTCTCGTAGATGAGGAGGGATACGGGGTGTGTGTGGTGGAGGATTCTCCCCATTGGCGATTGCACGATTGAATTTGCACCAAGAGTCTTCCCGTCTGGACAAAAACGGTGCTCTGGTTCGCCGTCGGTAGAAATCGAGTGGTAGTACACAGCCCAGCAGGCGTTCTTCATAGATTTCACGTCCCCCTTGTTACTACTACGGATGGCCTGTCCGTAGTAAGATTGGAGGACCACGACATCGTCATCCGTGATGCCGTGCTTACCTGACCAGGAAAGCGGCACCATCTTCATGATGGCGTCTACTTTTACAGGTTGGACTTCTTCAACGGGGTTGGGCTCGACAGACTGATCTTGATTGTCCCCTTCAACCCTGCCGCTACTCTGTCAGCTTTGACCCTGACCGCGTTTCTTCCTTTGCCAGTTCTAGGGCAGCAGCTTTGAGAGCCCTGGTAGCATCTCGGGCAGCCTTATTTGCGAGCACCTGCTGCTTCCGGGTAGCAGCCTTGTCCTCGATCTTGCTCATGACAGGTGCCGATGTCTTGATAAGGCTGCGTAGATGTTTTCCGAGACGCTTCTGAACATGCCCTACACACTCATGCTTGACGATGGCAATACCCGACCCATAAGGCCCCAAGCCCTGGTTTAGGGCATTGAGGGTGGATACAGTCTTGGTATCACCATCACTGATTACCTGAAAGAAACAAGGCCATCTATAAAAACACACAATATATTTTTTTAATATAATGTGCTTATCTTTGTGTAGCGGAGATTATTCTTGGAGATGGAACGCAAGAAAATCATCTCCGCTCTAGTTGTCTCCATGGGCAGGCGAGGATCCAATGTAATTTTGGTTACATGAATCCTCGTGGCCTTCCCACCACAGACGGTAACCCTCTGAGTCCTTATCCATGCCTTCGTGAGCGGTACAGATCGGACATCCCTTGGAAAGGACTTGGGTGTCAAGCACTTGTCCAGTCTCCCAGGAGATCACCACAACCACACCGTAGCGAGCTGTGTGCCCACGTTTGGACCAGGTGCCGTCCAAAGTGACGGTCACATCAACAACCTCGTCAGGATCGACACCGAGCACACTGTGAAGATGTGCAGAGGCCAGCGAATGACTATTGTCAACTTTCCTTTCGGTCAACTCACAAAGCCGTGTATTACACTTAGCATAAGAAGAAGGACCTAGAGAAGGAGGCAGACCCATCATCGATGTCAACATCTGAAGATGGTCACACCCTAAACCAACAAACTTGGATGCCAGAACACATCTCTCTTGTACTCTAGAAGTTTCCTTCCTCGAGTAAGGATCTGAGAAAATACCCTCTTTGCCGCAACCAGAACAAAAGATGGACATCTTCACAACCAGACCTTTTCTACGAGACAGATCTTCCTGGACATCCAAAGGCGCTCCACAGGCACAGAAAGCTAACCCCTTCAATGAGGCTCGAAGCCGATCAGTAGAGACAAGGTTATATGAAGTAGCCTGGCCCATCTGTGGCTCACAGTCCAACATTTCAGAGGAAGGCCCAGCCTTAGAGGTAGCCACGGTTGGCCTAGTTAGCGCCAGCTTTTTCCCGCTGACAACCGACACCACTGGCATTGGCGAGTCATCGGTAGAAGCTGGTGTCTCCTGCTCAAGGTTCAACTCCTTAGCTAAAGGCCAACGACGCCTCTTCTGCCTTTTTGAGGCAAACTTAGAAAGTCGATCTGGGGTCTTAGACGCTGATGGTTTCGACCTAACAATCTTTGGCATTCTGAGATAGCTGGACACCTGAAAAATTAGGGCGTGGCCGGGCGCTATATACCTCGTTTTCCGCGTTTTTACTGCACACACAGACTTCTTAGCTCCGCGCAGTTACTATGACAATCTTCAACGTCAACTGTTCGTCATTTTGGTAGTTGTTTGAAAACTTAGGGGGGTACGGTCGATGACTTACAAACGCTTGAACGTCAGGAAGAAGGCAGCTCTTTCTCTGTTTCACCTTGAATATTCTTTGACAATGAAATGGTGTGTATAAAAAGTATCATAACTTTATAATGGAGCATTGAAATGCTCTGAAACTTGAAACAATGACAGTTTATGTGTGTAGCTCTGGTATAAGACAAGAAAAAGAAGGGGGGGGGGGGGGGGGAAAGGGGGGAAAATGCAATCCAACTTTATGTGTTTCTTGCACACGGATGTACGGATCGTCAGAATTTGACCTGCATTCGACAGGTCATTTAAACTGCCTCATTGTTCTTTTTTTTGTTCTTATGCAGATGGTATGTACTTATGCAGATGGTATGTATGTGTGTGCATGTGTTTACTGGAATAGAAGTCATAGCCTGAATAGAAGTTGCACTTAAAAATGTAGTATTCCAATTGTAGCACACTTAGTTGATTAGAGTAATTTTCAATGTGCTAGCCCCAGGGCTGTCGTTAAGGGGGTGGGGGGGGCTTCACCTTTTTAACAAAAAAACGTTTGTCCTCTTTGTAATTGCCATAACTTTCCCCCCCTTTGCACTATGCAGATAATTTTGTTATCAAAGTGTTGCTTGTTCTGTTTTCTTTCCAATGGTATCTGAAATGTCTATATAGACACATTTTATTAGAAGATACAAGTGACAGACCAAGACCCCTACCACTCACAGACCTAACTCAACACCACCAGAAGGTCTTGCGCTAAATTTGTTTTGTGGCTTCCTGAAACACTTGGCTGTAATTTGAGCCCAATTTGGCTTGTGCATGACTGTTGGTCAGATGCAATTGACCGTGTGGGTGGGTTGAACTCATTAACCCCAAAAGGTCATCTCTTCTAATGACCATAACTTGGCAATGCTATTTAAATCTGATTCGCTCAAATTACAGAACACACAAAGAGCTTTCAAATGACTTTCAAATGACACCAACAAATATATTTTTGGTTTAATTGTGACAAACCTTTTTGTATTAAAAAAATTTTTTTTAATTAAAAAAAAAAGATTTTTCATGATTTGTAGAAATAAGCTGTCAAAGTAGACAATGAAATGTTTGGGTTCAACCTGAATGCATCTCTTCCAATTTTGAATCGAGATAAGTGAAATTGCATGGACAAAAAGCACCATAACTTTGAAATAGATGCTCCAATGCATCTAAAACTTTGGAAATGGCTAGTAGATGCTCACAATAACATTTATAAATGATTTTTTTTTAAGTGAAAAAATTATGCACTATGTGCACTATAAAAGCTGCCAAGTTGATAATCTTCTGTGGTGGCGGAATATCTGCTGAGGTGGAAGGGTGTGAGAAGACGGAGAGATTCACTGCCTCTAGGATGGCAGAGTAGCAGCCTTAGATGTTGCAGCCATTGCTGAAGTTATTGGAAGAGACTGACAGTGATGGAGAAGAACCATTCACCTCCCTGGATGAGGAGGAGGATAAAGAAGAGATTGAACTGAACGAACTCTTCGTTGACAGTAATAGTGACCAGGAGCTCGGCAACTGACTGCAGCTAGCTCTATGTCTTGTGTTTATAAACATCCACAATGACTCAGCAAAACGAAACAAAAAGTCCAGCATTATATTGCAGCACTTGTGCGACTGAACCTGACCTGGAGTACTGAACCTGGGGTACTGAACCTGGGGTACTGAACCTGGAGTACTGAACCTGGGGTACTGTACCTGGGGTACTGAACCTGGGGCACTGAACCTGGGGCACTGAACCTGGGGAACTGAACCTGGGGTACTGAACCTGGGGTACTGAACCTGGAGTACTGAACCTGGGGTACTGAACCTGGGGTACTGAACCTGGAGTACTGAACCTGGGGTACTGAACCTGGGGTACCGTACTGAACCTGGGGTACCGTACTGAACCTGGGGTACCGTGCTGAACCTGGGGTACCGTACTGAACCTGGGGTACTGAACCTGGGGAACTGAACCTGGGGAACTGAACCTGGGGTACTGAGCCTGGGGTAGTTACTGAACATTCAGTAGGCTGAGCGTAAGATTTACATTCTGTTAGTAAGCTAGTGTGTACATATGTTATATAGTTATAGCTACGTAGCTAGTAAGCTAGTGTGTGTATAGCTAGTAAGCTAGTGTGTGTATGTGTATAGCTAGTAAGCTAGTGTGTGTATATGTATATAGCTAGTAAGCTAGTGTGTGTGTATGTGTATAGCTAGTAAGCTAGTGTGTGTGTATGTGTATAGCTAGTAAGCTAGTGTGTGTGTATGTATATAGCTAGCAGGGTTGTATACAGAAATTTTGCCAAGGGGGGGCGAACTTGAGATATGGAAAAATAAGGGGGGGCGGAGAGCCTGGATGGTGCGGAAAGGGGACGTGCACCCTGGGCTTCCGCGTGGAGTACGAAAGTGTTTTACCCACAGGTATTTTTGCAGTACTAACTGTATATATAGCTGCTACTTATGATGGCATGCACTTTTTCTAAAATCTTTAGTACAACATTCCATCTTAAATATTTGCTGAAGTTGCATGCTACGGCAATCAGCATATATAGATTAGATATAGTCACTTGTCACTCGTATAATGGAGGTGGGCTTTTGTGAAATCGAATTATGTTGCATTCCATGCATTTTCTTACAAAATCATGGACAACAGGTTTCATACACAATTTTTCTCTAGTTCTCTAGGGGGGGGGGGGGGGGGGGGGTGGAAATGGTTGGTCACTTGGTGCCCTAATTTTTGTTAATATTTTCTTAACATGTTCATAAGTCGTAAAAGGGGGGTCTGGGGGGAAGATCCCCCCATATTTTTTTTTGCTTTTACAATGTCTGAGGATAGCTATTTTGACTGACTACCAATGGCATTATGCTATACCGAACTATGGCTAGACTGTATATATTTCTCATGATATTGTAGCTGCTTGGAAAAAGGAGAGCATGTGTCATGACACGATGACATCACACACCACCACGTGCTCTCTCTCCTTTGTAGGTTTGTCACTTCTTTTGTTTCTCCTTCTTTCCCACTCCCTCTCTCTCAGTATTTTTAACTCAGTCCATTATGTCATGGTCTTCAAGTCTAATCTTAGACATGATGTCATCACACGCCACCACGTGTTCTCCTTTGTAGGTTTGTCACTTCTTCAGTTCCCTCCTTCTTTCCCACTCTCTCTCAGTATTTTTAACTCAGTCCATTATGTCATGGTCTTAAAGTCATCACACACCACCACGTGTTCTCCTTTGTAGGTTTGTCACTTCTTCAGTTCCCTCCTTCTTTCCCACTCTCTCTCAGTATTTTTAACTCAGTCCATTATGTCATGGTCTTAAAGTCTCTATAAAAGAAACCTTACTAGCTGATTTCTCTTCATATTAATATGGATATTCGCTCATACTTTGCAAGTACTTCTCAAGCCTCTTCTCATGCTAATAGCAGCGATAGCGAAGATAGCAGAACAGATAGCTCTGAGCATGTCGAGGCATCTAGTCCTAGCCTTAGTCCTCCACCTTCAAAGAAAAGCAAGCAAAACAAACACCGCTCTTCTGTATCCACGAAGAGAAAATACTCTAAGAGCTGGGAGAAAGATTTCAGTTGGCTCTATTATGACGAGGATAGCGATGGTGCCTTTTGCAAGGTTTGCAAGCAATCTGGTCTGCAGCGTACTGGAGGAGTGTGGGTCACACAACCTTGCAGAAATTGGAAGAAAGCTGTTGAAAAAATGAAAGCTCATGCGAGAAGTGACTTCCATATCCATGCAACTCAAGCTCTTTTTGCAGCTAAAGGAGCAGCCAAAGGTGGAACAGTTGTACAGCAACTCCAGAATGTTTTAGCTCGCAAAAGAGCTCAGAACAGAGCTGCAGTGAAGTGCTTGATCCTACTCACTCATTTTCTTACGAAAGAACAAGTTGCACATTCGACAAAATTTGAGAAGCTGGTTGACGTGGTGGTTCGATGTGGCAGCCAACATTTGAAGCAATTCTTAGAAACTGCACCAAGAAATGCTGTGTACACATCAAGAGTGGCTGTGGTTGAATTCATCGAATCATTGGGGACATGGGTGGAGGAGTCGATTCTGAAGCGACTTCAAAAGGCACCTATGTACAGCCTCATGGCAGATGAGTGCACAGATGTCACCAACGTAGAAGAATTGTCTGTGTTTTGCCGCTGGGAGGAAGATGGTGTACCAGTAGAGTGCTTTCTGGAGCTTATTCCATTGAAGAAGGCTGATGCAGAGACCATCTATTCTAATCTCATCGATTGTTTAAAGAAGAAAGGTCTACAAGTCGGAAGAATAGTTGGATTGGGATTTGATGGAGCTGCAACTTTTTCTGGACGAAAGACCGGGGTTCAGGCACGTATCAAGAAACATACTCCTCACGCTCTGTTTATACACTGCCACTGTCACTTACTGCAGTTGGCTTGTGTGCAAGCTGCCAATAAAACTCCTGGAATTGCTCATGTTTACAGAACATTGACTACTCTTTGGAAGCATTTTCGCAATTCCCCCAAGCGAGCAGAGTGTCTGAAGGAGGTACAGCACGTTCTTGAACTTCCAGAAATGAAAGTGATCAAGCCATCTGACACACGCTGGCTGGCACATGAAGGGTGTGTCAAAGCTGTCAAAGCAAGTTATTCTGCAATTGTAATCACCATTGGGAACATCTACGAGATGTCCCACGAGCCAGAAGCTCTTGGAATCCATGGTGCCCTCTGCAAATTGTCTACGATTGCAGCTATATATTTGCTTGATTTCACTCTACCACAAGTAGCCAAGCTCAGCAAAGCACTTCAGGCAGAGCAGCTTGACCTCTCGTTGATATCATTCCTTGTTGATGCTACTGTTAAATCCTTGGATGATGCAGTTTTGCCTGGAGCGAACTGGGTGTTGGAGCTTCTTGAAAACGTTGAAGACTTGAAGTCATCTACAAAGGTGTCTATTGACGCTGATAAAATACTTTCGTTCCAGAATGTTGTTGGTAAGCCTTTTGTTGCTGATTTAAAGGCCAACATAACAAGCCGATTTTCTTCATCCAACGCTGTTGTATCAGCATTGTCTATATTCGATCCACGGAAAGTTCCAAAACCAGATTCAGTATCTTTTCCCACTTATGGAGACACGTCTGTTGAGAAACTGATTGCTCACTACGGAGAAGATAGAGATGCAGAAACATTGGATGGAGAAGAAACAGTGAAGACAGCCATGATTTCCACTGAAATACTTACAGAGTGGAAAACATTCCGCCAGCTGTTAGTCAAGCAACCACGGGATACTACTGCATCACAGCTGAAAGAACTTGTTTCAAACGACATGCTCAAGGCCATGTTTCCCAATTTGCACAAGATTGCCTCCATCTGCTTATCGATTCCAGTTTCTACTGCTTCTGTGGAGAGAAGCTTCTCACAGATGAAGATGATCAAGACTCGTTTGCGTAATTCTCTAAGTGACTGCAGCCTTTCTCACCTTATGAGGATTGCTATAGAGGCACCAGAAGTACTCTCTGAGAGCGACCTTGAAGAGATTGTGGACGTATGGCAGAGAAAACCAAGAAGAACCTCAGTTTGACATTCCTATCATTTGAACCTGATATCATAAGCTTATTACACCTTTCTTGTATTACACCTTTCTTGACATTATTTAAAAAAATATCTCTAATTTCAAGGGGGGGGGGGGGGGCGAGAATGATACAAGGGGGGGCGAATGCCCCCCCCGCCCCCCCCCTAAATACACCCCTGAGCTAGTAAGCTAGTGTGTGTATATGTATATAGCTAGTAAGCTAGTGTGTGTGTATATAGCTAGTAAGCTAGTGTGTGTATGTGTATAGCTAGTAAGCTAGTGTGTATATGTGTATAGCTAGTAAGCTAGTGTGTGTATATGTGTATAGCTAGTAAGCTAGTGTGTGTATATGTGTATAGCTAGTAAGCTAGTGTGTGTATATGTGTATAGCTAGTAAGCTAGTGTGTGTATGTGTATATAGCTAGTAAGCTAGTGTGTGTATATGTGTATAGCTAGTAAGCTAGTGTGTGTATATGTGTATAGCTAGTAAGCTAGTGTGTGTATATGTGTATAGCTAGTAAGCTAGTGTGTGTATATGTGTATAGCTAGTAAGCTAGTGTGTGTATATGTGTATAGCTAGTAAGCTAGTGTGTGTATATGTATATAGCTAGTAAGCTAGTGTGTGTATATGTATATAGCTAGTAAGCTAGTGTGTGTATATGTGTATAGCTAGTAAGCTAGTGTGTATATGTGTATAGCTAGTAAGCTAGTGTGTGTATATGTGTATAGCTAGTAAGCTAGTGTGTGTGTATTTATATAGCACAGGATGTGGCTATTGTAGTCGTTAATTTTATCAGAAATGCTAATTATATTCCCAGTGGTTCTTGTGCTTTGTAATTTATAGTGGGAAGTTTTCATTGGCTGATTCAGTTTCAGTGTGCTCTTATTGCTAATGAGAAACTATAAGCCACTCCCAGATAAATGCCAGGCTCTCCATGCCGCTATGAAAGCCACACCTACTTCATTTGAGTTGTGATACGTCTTGTGTCTTATTCTGACTATGACTTGATGGCAGGGAATCTGAGTGCTACTTCCCCCCTAGCCAACATTAGGACACCTTTCTGGTGCCCTCCCCCCCTAGCTCTAGCTATTAGGACACTTACCTGGTGCCCCATAGCTCTAGCTATTAGGACACTTATCTGGTGCCCCATAGCCCTAGCCTTATTAGGGCACTTATCTGGTGCCCCCTAGCCCTAGCCACACTTATCTGGTGCCCCATAGCCCTACCCTTATTAGGGCACTTAGCCCTAGCCCATATTAGGGCACTTATCTGGTGCCCCCTAGCCCTAGCCTTATTAGGGCACTTATCTAATGCCCCCTAGCCCTAGCCCATATTAGAACAATTATCTGGTATCCCCTAGCCCATATTAGGACACTTACCTGGTGCTTTGCCCCCCTAGCCCATATTAGGACACTTATCCGGTGCCCCTCCTAGCTCACATTAGGACACTTATCTACTGAGAAGGAAAAACACTTATCTACTGAGAAGGAAAAACACTTATCTACTGAGAAGGAAAAACACCTGTCCCTTAAAATTTGCCAACCAAGCAGTGAAAACTTCTTTAATGGCGTATGCTCTTGGAGTGGAAGGGAAGGGACTTTCAATGAAAATTTGCCCCCCCCCGATGGTATCCCCACCCCCGATTTTACCACACACCTACTAATGTCCTCCATGCTTAATTTATCCCACTTCATTCTCTTCCCCCCCCCCACCCTCACTACCTCATCCTTCCCCTTGTTCTCCTTCCCTCTTCAAACACTTCTTCTCCTCCTCCACCCCTTCCTCTCTCCCCTCTCGTCCTCCAGGCCAACTCCAACAGCGAAGAAGATACGTTGCTGAGGCAACAGACCGTGAATGCTCAAGCGGTTATTTTACAACAACTCCACCAGCAGCTGGGGACGCTCGCTGGGACCAAGGACATGGCGGGAGAAGGGGGAACTGCAACTGATGGGGGGCAGCTGCAGCAAGCACAGCTCTCCCAGATACAGGCACTCTTACTGTTGCAGCAACACCAGCAACTGCAGCAGCAGCAGCAACAACAACAACAACAGCAACAGCAACAGCAGGAGACAGAAGCTCAATCTGCAGTACGTTAATGCAACCACTTCCCTATGTTGTCTAGGTAACATCGGGTGGAGTATGTGTGTATCCACACATGCTAGCTTCACATCCCTGACAATATGGGACATATCCACACATGCTAGCTTCACATGCCTGACAATATGGGACATATCCACACATGCTGGCTTCACATGCCTGACAATATGGGACACATCCACACATGCTGGCTTCACATCCTGACAATATGGGACACATCCACACATGCTGGCTTCACATCCTGACAATATGCGACATATCCACACATGCTAGCTTCACATCCCTGACAATATGGGACATATCCACACATGTTAGCTTCACATCCCCGACAATATGGGACATATCCACACATGTTAGCTTCACATCCCTGACAATATGGGACATACCCACACATGCTAGCTCACATTTCTGACAATATGGGACATATCCACACACATGGTGGCTTACAATATGGGACATATCCACACATGCTAGCTTCACATCCCTGACAATATGGGACACATCCACACATGCTAGCTTCACATCCCTGACAATATGGGACATATCCGCACATGCTAGCTTCACATCCCCGACAATATGGGACATATCCACACATGCTAGCTTCACATCCCCGACAATATGGGACATATCCACACATGCTGGCTTCACATCCCTGACAATATGGGACATATCCACACATGCTAGCTTCACATCCCCGACAATATGGGACATACCCACACAATGGGACATATCCACACATGCTGGCTTCACATCCCTGACAATATGGGACATACCCACACATGCTGGCTTCACATCCCTGACAATATGGGACATATCCACACACAAGGACGCGTCGACCACTGACCGAAGAGCTATGCAATGGCTAGCACGGGTCGGTGGAAGTTTTAAGCGAGCACTTTGCTAGCAAGACTGCAGCTACACCTGCTCTATTAGAAGAGCACCCCAGTTGCGGACATGATGTGGTTGTCTACGGGTAGCGGTGTCGGGCAATGGCTTGGACAAAGAACGAAAGAACGAAACCAAAAAAATGAGGCGGTATTAGCTGTAGCTAAAAGAAGGCCGTGTGAGATTTTTTTACGATACATGACAAACTCTTGAGACAAACTTCATTGCCTGCCATATTAAAGCTTGTGGATCAATGTACTAGAACGGGTCGCTACCATGCTAGAGGAAAAGAAGGTATTCCTAGTACTTTGTTTACTTTTTATCGTTGCTAGGCAGGCTAGCGTATCCACAGTGCCAACCTGATAGAGCCCTCAAGCCACGAAGAAGACGTCCGAGACTCCTGCTGGTTCTGCGTCACACGACTGAATAAGCTATTGCATCGCGTGATTTTAATTCTCGACCTGAAAGAGTTGTGTGACGAGACAGCTGATAAAGTGGCCATTATAGACATCCTGCCCCCTCATGGGGTTCCTTGTTGGGATTGGAACGATTATTATCAGCTAAAGACACGACATGTAAATAACTTCCTCTCGGCTTAAAGTTCCAGCAAGCTTGCTCTGTGGTTGTAGTGTTGGTTCTTTATAAGCTGTTAGATAGCGAGAGGTTAGTCTTCTCTTGTGAGATACACTGTCTTCTCTAATAAGAACTAGGGTTACGAATTAATTCAGTCCAGTCGACCTGCGATTACTATTGGAAAGGCGGTTACTATGGTTCTGGTCGAGGGAGTGCATGATAAGATTAGTCTAATGGTTGTGATTGCAACTGCCGTCTATGTTAGTCTATTTCTGGCCAATCGTGCTATTTCTGGAAGCTCTTCTGGCCGATCCTGCTGTTTCTGGAAGCTCTTCTGGCTAGCAAGGTTGCACGCACAGGAAGCATTCTGGATCCCCCCATCTTTGAGAAAGTGGGCACTCCTGCATGCATTTCTTTGCTGCAAGTTTTGTCGTAGACCAAGTCCGACTATCAGTGAAGTCCGACTAGCTTTTGCTTCAATGAAGTCAGACTAGCTTTTGCTTCAATGGAGTCAGACTAGCTTTTGCTTCAATGAAGTCAGACTAGCTTTTGCTTCAATGAAGTCAGACTAGCTTTTGCTTCAATGAAGTCAGACTAGCTTTTGCCTCAATGAAGTCAGACTAGCTTTTGCTTCAATGAAGTCAGACTAGCTTTTGCTTCAATGGAGTCCGACTAGCTTTTGCTTCAATGGAGTCAGACTAGCTTTTGCTTCAATGGAGTCAGACTAGCTTTTGCTTCAATGAAGTCAGACTAGCTTTTGCTTCAATGAAGTCCGACTAGCTTTTGCTTCAATGAAGTCCGACTAACTTTTGAAGTCCGACTAGCTTTTGCTTCAGTGAAGTCAGACTAGCTTTTGCTTCAATGGAGTCCGACTAGCTTTTGCTTCAATGGAGTCCGACTAGCTTTTGCTTCAATGGAGTCCGACTAGGTTTTGCTTCAATGGAGTCAGACTAGCTTTTGCTTCAATGGAGTCCGACTAGCTTTTGCTTCAATGAAGTCCGACTAGCTTTTGCTTCAATGGAGTCAGACTAAGTTTTGCTTCAGTGGACTGATGCTTCATCCAAACTGGCCTATTGTGATTGCGTTCTAAGCCAGGGCAGGGTTGCGTTTAGAAAGGAGGTTTATGCACCTGTAATGACTATAATAATTACCAAACATTCAAGGGAGGACAGCTTCCCTCCTCTTCCCTCCCCTTCCCTAAAGGAAGATGAACAGCTCGAGGTGGTTATAAGTGGAGGGCAGTGTGGCTGCATGTGGCCACAAGGTTACAACGTGGAGGGACTGTCTCTACTGGGGATCACCTTCGGTTGTTGACCGGTTCACAACACAACGCTGGCCAAATGTTGCATTGCATGTTTCAATTGACCTTTGACCCTGTTCATTTTGAACCACACTCAACGAAGATGGACACGTGATAGTTTTGATTGGTCCGACACCTGCAATTCATATGCTGGATTAGAAAAATGTTCTAATCGAGTGTCTGAAATGCAGCGTCGGACCAATTAGTGTCCATCTTTGTTGAGCGCATTCGAGAGACAAAGGTCAATTGACAACATGCAACGTAATGCTCGGCCAGCGTCATGTTGTGAACCAACCTTGAATGGGGAGGTGTTTGGATGTGGCTCAGCTATGACAACTATCCTTTTCGCTAGAGGTCACCTTTGTAGAGGCCACCTTTGTAGAGGCCACCTTTGTAGAGGCCACCTCTGTAGAGGCCACCTCTGTAGAGGCCACCTCTGTAGAGGCCACCTCTGTAGAGGCCACCTCTGTAGAGGCCACCTCTGTAGAGGCCACCTTCGTAGAGGCCACCTCTGTAGAGGCCACCTCTGTAGAGGCCACCTCTGTAGAGGCCACCTCTGTAGAGGCCACCTCTGTAGAGGCCACCTCTGTAGAGGCCACCTCTGTAGAGGCCACCTCTGTAGAGGCCACCTCTGTAGAGGCCACCTCTGTAGAGGCCACCTCTGTAGAGGCCACCTCTGTAGGGGCCACCTTTGTAGAGGCCACCTTTGTAGAGGCCACCTCTGTAGGGGCCACCTGTTTAGGGGCCACCTGTGTAGGGGCCACCTTTTGTAGAGGCCACCTTTGTAGAGGCCACCTTTGTAGAGGCCACCTCTGTAGGGGCCACCTGTTTAGGGGCCACCTGTGTAGGGGCCACCTCTGTAGAGGCCACCTCTGTAGAGGCCACCTTTGTAGGGGTCACCTTTGTAGGGGCCACCTTTGTAGGGGCCACCTTTGTAGGGGCCACCTTTGTAGAGGCCACCTTTGTAGAGGCCACCTTTGTAGAGGCCACCTTTGTAGAGGCCACCTTTGTAGAGGCCACCTCTGTAGAGGCCACCTCTGTAGAGGCCACCTCTGTAGAGGCCACCTCTGTAGAGGCCACCTCTGTAGAGGCCACCTTTGTAGAGGCCACGAGGCCACCTCTGTAGGGGCCACCTCTGTAGGGGCCACCTCTGTAGGGGCCACCTCTGTAGAGGCCACCTCTGTAGGGGTCAGCTGTGTAGGGGTCACCTCTGTAGGGGCCACCTGTTTAGGGGCCACCTGTGTAGGGGCCACCTCTGTAGAGGCCACCTTTGTAGAGGCCACCTTTGTAGAGGCCACCTTTGTAGGGGTCACCTTTGTAGGGGCCACCTTTGTAGGGGCCACCTTTGTAGGGGCCACCTTTGTAGAGGCCACCTTTGTAGAGGCCACCTTTGTAGAGGCCACCTTTGTAGAGGCCACCTTTGTAGAGGCCACCTCTGTAGAGGCCACCTCTGTAGAGGCCACCTCTGTAGAGGCCACCTCTGTAGAGGCCACCTCTGTAGAGGCCACCTCTGTAGAGGCCACCTTTGTAGAGGCCACGAGGCCACCTCTGTAGGGGCCACCTCTGTAGGGGCCACCTCTGTAGGGGCCACCTCTGTAGAGGCCACCTCTGTAGGGGTCACCTGTGTAGGGGTCACCTCTGTAGGGGCCACCTGTTTAGGGGCCACCTGTGTAGGGGCCACCTTTGTAGGGGCCACCTTTGTAGAGGCCACCTTTGTAGAGGCCACCTTTGTAGAGGCCACCTTTGTAGAGGCCACCTTTGTAGAGGCCACCTTTGTAGAGGCCACCTTCGTAGAGGCCACCTTCGTAGAGGCCACCTTCGTAGAGGCCACCTTCGTAGAGGCCACCTCTGTAGAGGCCACCTCTGTAGAGGCCACCTCTGTAGAGGTTCCCTCTGTAGAGGCCACCTTTGTAGAGGCCACCTTTGTAGAGGTTCCCTTTGTAGAGGCCACCTTTGTAGAGGCTCCCTTTGTAGAGGTTCCCTTTGTAGAGGCCACCTTTGTAGAGGCCACCTTTGTAGAGGCCACCTTTGTAGAGGCCACCTTTGTAGAGGCCACCTTTGTAGAGGTTCCCTTTGTAGAGGCCACCTTTGTAGAGGCCACCTTTGTAGAGGCCACCTTTGTAGAGGTCACCTTTGTAGAGGCCACCTTTGTAGAGGTCACCTTTGTAGAGGCCACCTTTGTAGAGGTTCCCTTTGTAGAGGCCACCTTTGTAGAGGCGACCTTTGTAGAGGCGACCTTTGTAGAGGTTCCCTTTGTAGAGGCCACCTTTGTAGAGGCCACCTTTGTAGAGGCTCCCTTTGTAGAGGTTCCCTTTGTAGAGGCCACCTTTGTAGAGGCCACCTTTGTAGAGGCCACCTTTGTAGAGGCCACCTTTGTAGAGGCCACCTTTGTAGAGGCCACCTTTGTAGAGGTTCCCTTTGTAGAGGCCACCTTTGTAGAGGCCACCTTTGTAGAGGAGGCCACCTTTGTAGAGGCCACCTTTGTAGAGGCCACCTTTGTAGAGGTCACCTTTGTAGAGGTCACCTTTGTAGAGGCCACCTTTGTAGAGGCCACCTTTGTAGAGGTTCCCTTTGTAGAGGCCACCTTTGTAGAGGCCACCTCTGTAGAGGCCACCTCTGTAGAGGCCACCTCTGTAGAGGCCACCTTCGTAGAGGCCACCTCTGTAGAGGCCACCTCTGTAGAGGCCACCTCTGTAGAGGCCACCTCTGTAGAGGCCACCTCTGTAGAGGCCACCTCTGTAGAGGCCACCTCTGTAGAGGCCACCTCTGTAGAGGCCACCTCTGTAGAGGCCACCTCTGTAGAGGCCACCTCTGTAGAGGCCACCTCTGTAGAGGCCACCTCTGTAGAGGCCACCTCTGTAGAGGCCACCTCTGTAGAGGCCACCTCTGTAGAGGCCACCTCTGTAGAGGCCACCTCTGTAGAGGCCACCTCTGTAGAGGCCACCTCTGTAGAGGCCACCTCTGTAGAGGCCACCTCTGTAGAGGCCACCTCTGTAGAGGCCACCTCTGTAGAGGCCACCTCTGTAGAGGCCACCTCTGTAGAGGCCACCTCTGTAGAGGCCACCTCTGTAGAGGCCACCTCTGTAGAGGCCACCTCTGTAGAGGCCACCTCTGTAGAGGCCACCTCTGTAGAGGCCACCTCTGTAGAGGCCACCTCTGTAGAGGCCACCTCTGTAGAGGCCACCTCTGTAGGGGCCACCTCTGTAGAGGCCACCTCTGTAGGGGCCACCTCTGTAGAGGCCACCTCTGTAGGGGCCACCTCTGTAGGGGCCACCTCTGTAGGGGCCACCTCTGTAGGGGCCACCTTCGTAGGGGCCACCTTCGTAGAGGCCACCTTTGTAGAGGTCACCTTCCTTTGTGGTATCTGTTCACTGAACCCAGCCCAGCAAGCCCCTCCCCCCCTACAGTTTGTCTACATGACATGGAGCCATCTTGATGCTGACTGTGATAGGTGATTTGAGATGATGACCTCAGGAGACCTGATTAGTCATTGATAGTAACTTACGATTCGAAGTGTTGATCAGGGGAAGTCATGTGTGTTCGCTATGAATAGCATTAAACCTGCAGTGATTTCCCATGAATCTAGTTAAAAAGCAGGGCAGGTTGCAGAACAATCTAGATACTCGCAGAAACAAGATATCGATTCTTCTGCTGTACCAAGATAGAAAGTCCTTGTTGGCTGACCTCTCGTACTACCAAGAGGTCAAACCAAGATGGCTTCATGTCTGAAAACAAGTGTTGTATATACACAAACGCTCCCTAGGACATCACACATCACATGCTCCTAGCACGAATGCACACAGTGCTTGTCTTGCCATCTGGACTGCTAGATGACCATCCTTTTCACTTTTGTGCGATGTATTCCGAAGGTTACAATTCATGACCACGAGTTGTCTGTTGTAGGAAACCTTTACCTTTATGTTTGGGTGGGGCAGGGGAAGAAAGGGGTGTGGCATGTAAGACTTATGAAGCAGGGATTTAGCTCTTCAAAACCCACGTCTCAAAAATGGTGGACAATCTCTTGCAGGTGTAGTGATTGTAATGTGGACTGACTAGCAGTTAGCGGGCGATGTCTCTCCCCCCCCCCCCCCCCCCTCCCTCCCTATTTGTTCCTCCGTGTGTTCCTTTTGACCATTGAGACTCGTCCGCCTTGCTTGAGGAGAATTAAACTCAGCATTCTCCCTTCCTCGTGACAGGAATACAATCACGTGGAGTACTGTGTTTTGATTGGCTCGCAACAAGTGTTGCACTGACATAAGTCATACAGTCACCACACCCCTTTCTCCCCCCACCCCACCCCCAAACAAGGAAGGGTTGGCTAAGCCAGACCATACTAAAGCAGGCACCAGTCCTGGCTTGCACATGCATGTGTATATATATGTATGTATACACACATGTATATATATACACACATGTATACGCACATGTATACGCACATGTATACATATACTAGACCATACTAAAGCAGGCACCAGTCCTGTGCTTGTACATACATGTATCAGGGGTGTATTTAGGGGGGGGCGGGGGGGGGCATTCGCCCCCCCTTGTATCATTCTCGCCCCCCCCCTCTTGAAATTAGAGATATTTTTTTAAATAATGTCAAGAAAGGTGTAATACAAGAAAGGTGTAATAAGCTTATGATATCAGGTTCAAATGATAGGAATGTCAAACTGAGGTTCTTCTTGGTTTTCTCTGCCATACGTCCACAATCTCTTCAAGGTCGCTCTCAGAGAGTACTTCTGGTGCCTCTATAGCAATCCTCATAAGGTGAGAAAGGCTGCAGTCACTTAGAGAATTACGCAAACGAGTCTTGATCATCTTCATCTGTGAGAAGCTTCTCTCCACAGAAGCAGTAGAAACTGGAATCGATAAGCAGATGGAGGCAATCTTGTGCAAATTGGGAAACATGGCCTTGAGCATGTCGTTTGAAACAAGTTCTTTCAGCTGTGATGCAGTAGTATCCCGTGGTTGCTTGACTAACAGCTGGCGGAATGTTTTCCACTCTGTAAGTATTTCAGTGGAAATCATGGCTGTCTTCACTGTTTCTTCTCCATCCAATGTTTCTGCATCTCTATCTTCTCCGTAGTGAGCAATCAGTTTCTCAACAGACGTGTCTCCATAAGTGGGAAAAGATACTGAATCTGGTTTTGGAACTTTCCGTGGATCGAATATAGACAATGCTGATACAACAGCGTTGGATGAAGAAAATCGGCTTGTTATGTTGGCCTTTAAATCAGCAACAAAAGGCTTACCAACAACATTCTGGAACGAAAGTATTTTATCAGCGTCAATAGACACCTTTGTAGATGACTTCAAGTCTTCAACGTTTTCAAGAAGCTCCAACACCCAGTTCGCTCCAGGCAAAACTGCATCATCCAAGGATTTAACAGTAGCATCAACAAGGAATGATATCAACGAGAGGTCAAGCTGCTCTGCCTGAAGTGCTTTGCTGAGCTTGGCTACTTGTGGTAGAGTGAAATCAAGCAAATATATAGCTGCAATCGTAGACAATTTGCAGAGGGCACCATGGATTCCAAGAGCTTCTGGCTCGTGGGACGTCTCGTAGATGTTCCCAATGGTGATTACAATTGCAGAATAACTTGCTTTGACAGCTTTGACACACCTTTCATGTGCCAGCCAGCGTGTGTCAGATGGCTTGATCACTTTCATTTCTGGAAGTTCAAGAACGTGCTGTACCTCCTTCAGACACTCTGCTCGCTTGGGGGAATTGCGAAAATGCTTCCAAAGAGTAGTCAATGTTCTGTAAACATGAGCAATTCCAGGAGTTTTATTGGCAGCTTGCACACAAGCCAACTGCAGTAAGTGACAGTGGCAGTGTATAAACAGAGCGTGAGAAGTATGTTTCTTGATACGTGCCTGAACCCCGGTCTTTCGTCCAGAAAAAGTTGCAGCTCCATCAAATCCCAATCCAACTATTCTTCCGACTTGTAGACCTTTCTTCTTTAAACAATCGATGAGATTAGAATAGATGGTCTCTGCATCAGCCTTCTTCAATGGAATAAGCTCCAGAAAGCACTCTACTGGTACACCATCTTCCTCCCAGCGGCAAAACACAGACAATTCTTCTACGTTGGTGACATCTGTGCACTCATCTGCCATGAGGCTGTACATAGGTGCCTTTTGAAGTCGCTTCAGAATCGACTCCTCCACCCATGTCCCCAATGATTCGATGAATCCAACCACAGCCACTCTTGATGTGTACACAGCATTTCTTGGTGCAGTTTCTAAGAATTGCTTCAAATGTTGGCTGCCACATCGAACCACCACGTCAACCAGCTTCTCAAATTTTGTCGAATGTGCAACTTGTTCTTTCGTATGAAAATGAGTGAGTAGGATCAGGCACTTCACTGCAGCTCTGTTCTGAGCTCTTTTGCGAGCTAAAACATTCTGGAGTTGCTGTACAACTGTTCCACCTTTGGCTGCTCCTTTAGCTGCAAAAAGAGCTTGAGTTGCATGGATATGGAAGTCACTTCTCGCAGGAGCTTTCATTTTTTCAACAGCTTTCTTCCAATTTCTGCAAGGTTGTGTGACCCACACTCCTCCAGTACGCTGCAGACCAGATTGCTTGCAAACCTTGCAAAAGGCACCATCGCTATCCTCGTCATAATAGAGCCAACTGAAATCTTTCTCCCAGCTCTTAAGAGTATTTTCTCTTCGTGGATACAGAAGAGCGGTGTTTGTTTTGCTTGCTTTTCTTTGAAGGTGGAGGACTAAGGCTAGGACTAGATGCCTCGACATGCTCAGAGCTATCTGTTCTGCTATCTTCGCTATCGCTGCTATTAGCATGAGAAGAGGCTTGAGAAGTACTTGCAAAGTATGAGCGAATATCCATATTAATATGAAGAGAAATCAGCTAGTAAGGTTTCTTTTATAGAGACTTTAAGACCATGACATAATGGACTGAGTTAAAAATACTGAGAGAGAGTGGGAAAGAAGGAGGGAACTGAAGAAGTGACAAACCTACAAAGGAGAGAGAACACGTGGTGGTGTGTGATGACTTTAAGACCATGACATAATGGACTGAGTTAAAAATACTGAGAGAGAGTGGGAAAGAAGGAGGGAACTGAAGAAGTGACAAACCTACAAAGGAGAACACGTGGTGGCGTGTGATGACATCATGTCTAAGATTAGACTTGAAGACCATGACATAATGGACTGAGTTAAAAATACTGAGAGAGAGGGAGTGGGAAAGAAGGAGAAACAAAAGAAGTGACAAACCTACAAAGGAGAGCACGTGGTGGTGTGTGATGTCATCGTGTCATGACACATGCTCTCCTTTTTCCAAGCAGCTACAATATCATGAGAAATATATACAGTCTAGCCATAGTTCGGTATAGCATAATGCCATTGGTAGTCAGTCAAAATAGCTATCCTCAGACATTGTAAAAGCAAAAAAAAATATGGGGGGATCTTCCCCCCAGACCCCCCTTTTACGGCTTATGAACATGTTAAGAAAATATTAACAAAAATTAGGGCACCAAGTGACCAACCATTTCCACCCCTCCCCCCCCCCCCCTAGAGAACTAGAGAAAAATTGTGTATGAAACCTGTTGTCCATGATTTTGTAAGAAAATGCATGGAATGCAACATAATTCGATTTCACAAAAGCCCACCTCCATTATACGAGTGACAAGTGACTATATCTAATCTATATATGCTGATTGCCGTAGCATGCAACTTCAGCAAATATTTAAGATGGAATGTTGTACTAAAGATTTTAGAAAAAGTGCATGCCATCATAAGTAGCAGCTATATATACAGTTAGTACTGCAAAAATACCTGTGGGTAAAACACTTTCGTACTCCACGCGGAAGCCCAGGGTGCACGTCCCCTTTCCGCACCATCCAGGCTCTCCGCCCCCCCTTATTTTTCCATATCTCAAGTTCGCCCCCCCTTGGCAAAATTTCTGTATACAACCCTGATATATACATGCACTTGTGTATATATATATGTATATACATGCACACACACATGTGTATATATATAATGCACACACATATACACACACATGTGTATATATATATACACATACACACATGTATATACATACACAGATAGCAGTTGTCAAGTATTCGGCTCGTAAAACATGCACATTCACTGCAAATTTGCGTACTTGTCCAGTATTGCCACAACCTTGCCTAGGACATCCGGGGTTACTGTGGAATTATCCGTGGGGTACTATGGGATCCGGGGTTACTGTGGAATTATCCGTGGGGTACTATGGGATCCGGGGTTACTGTGGAATTATCCGTGGGGTACTATGGGATCCGGGGTTACTGTGGAATTATCCGTGGGGTACTATGGGATCCGGGGTTACTGTGGAATTATCCGTGGGGTACTATGGGATCCGGGGTTACTGTGGAATTATCCGTGGGGTACTATGGGATCCGGGGTTACTGTGGAATTATCCGTGGGGTACTATGGGATCCGGGGTTACTGTGGAATTATCCGTGGGGTACTATGGGATCCGGGGTTACTGTGGGATTATCCGGGGTTACTGTGAGATTATCTGGGGTGCTGTTGGATTATCCGCGTGTACTGCGGGATTATCTGGGGGCACTGTGGGATTATCCGGGGGTACTGTGAGATTATCTGGGAGTACTGTGAAATTATCTGTGGGTACTGTAGGATTATTCAGGGGTATTTGGGGGGTTGTGGGATTATCTGCCTGTGATTGCACAGATCCATCCCTGAATCAGCAGGAGGGAAAATATTAGGGCCAAGGCCAGGAGTCTTCTAGGGCCAGCGATGTCTCAGGAGTCCTCTAGGGCCGGCGATGTCTCGGGAGTTCTCTAGGGCCAGCGTTGTCTCAGGAGTCCTCTAGGGCCAGCGATGTCTCAGGAGTCCTCTATGGCCAGTGATGTCTCAGGAGTCCTCTAGGCCAGCAATGTCTCGGGAGTCCTCTAGGGCCAGCGATGTCTCGGGGAGTCCTCTAGGTCCGGCGATGTCTAAGGAGTCCTCTAGGGCCAGTGATGTCTCAGGAGTCCTCTAGGGCCAGTGATGTCTCAGGAGTCCTCTAGGGCCAGCGATGTCTCAGGAGTCCTCTAGGGCCAGCGATGTCTCAGGAGTCCTCTAGGGCCGGCGATGTCTCGGGAGTTCTCTAGGGCCAGCGTTGTCTCAGGAGTCCTCTAGGGCCAGCGATGTCTCAGGAGTCCTCTATGGCCAGTGATGTCTCAGGAGTCCTCTAGGCCAGCAATGTCTCGGGAGTCCTCTAGGGCCAGCGATGTCTCGGGGAGTCCTCTAGGTCCGGCGATGTCTAAGGAGTCCTCTAGGGCCAGTGATGTCTCAGGAGTCCTCTAGGGCCAGTGATGTCTCAGGAGTCCTCTAGGACCAGCGATGTCTCAGGAGTCCTCTAGGGCCAGCGATGTCTCAGGAGTCCTCTAGGGCCGGCGATGTCTCGGGAGTTCTCTAGGGCCAGCGTTGTCTCAGGAGTCCTCTAGGGCCAGCGATGTCTCAGGAGTCCTCTATGGCCAGTGATGTCTCAGGAGTCCTCTAGGCCAGCAATGTCTCGGGAGTCCTCTAGGGCCAGCGATGTCTCGGGGAGTCCTCTAGGTCCGGCGATGTCTAAGGAGTCCTCTAGGGCCAGTGATGTCTCAGGAGTCCTCTAGGGCCAGTGATGTCTCAGGAGTCCTCTAGGGCCAGCGATGTCTCAGGAGTCCTCTAGGGCCAGCGATGTCTCAGGAGTCCTCTAGGGCCGGCGATGTCTCGGGAGTTCTCTAGGGCCAGCGTTGTCTCAGGAGTCCTCTAGGGCCAGCGATGTCTCAGGAGTCCTCTATGGCCAGTGATGTCTCAGGAGTCCTCTAGGCCAGCAATGTCTCGGGAGTCCTCTAGGGCCAGCGATGTCTCGGGGAGTCCTCTAGGTCCGGCGATGTCTAAGGAGTCCTCTAGGGCCAGTGATGTCTCAGGAGTCCTCTAGGGCCAGTGATGTCTCAGGAGTCCTCTAGGGCCAGCGATGTCTCAGGAGTCCTCTAGGGCCAGCGATGTCTCAGGAGTCCTCTAGGGCCAGCGATGTCTCAGGAGTCCTCTAGGGCCAGTGGGCCGGTGATGTCTCAGGAGTCTTCTAGGGCCAGTGATGTCTCAGGAGTCCTCTAGAGCCAGCGATGTCTCAGGAGTCCTCTAGGGCCAGCGATGTCTCAGGAGTCCTCTAGGGCCAGTGATGTCTCAGGAGTCCTCTAGGGCCGGCGATGTATCGGGAGTCCTCTAAGGCCAGCGATGTCTCGGGAGTCCTCTAGGGCCAGCGATGTCTCGGGAGTCCTCTAGGGCCAGCGATGTCTCAGGAGTCCTCTAGGACCAGCGATGTCTCAGGAGTCCTCTAGGGCCAGCGATGTCTCAGGAGTCCTCTAGGACCAGCGATGTCTCAGGAGTCCTCTAGGGCCAGCGATGTCTCAGGAGTCCTCTAGGACCAGCGATGTCTCAGGAGTCCTCTAGGGCCAGCGATGTCTCAGGAGTCCTCTAGGGCCAGTGATGTCTCAGGAGTCCTCTAGGGTCTCAGGAATCCTCTAGGGCCAGCGATGTCTCAGGAGTCCTCTAGGGCCAGTGATGTCTCAGGAGTCCTCTAGGGCCAGCGATGTCTCAGGAATCCTCTAGGGCCAGCGATGTCTCAGGAGTCCTCTAGGACCAGCGATGTCTCGAGAGTCCTCTAGGGCCAGCGATGTCTCATTCCCTCCCCTCATCTTTAACAGAAATTTTGCCCTAACCAAAAAATTCTGTCTGAACCCCTGGCATAGCTACTAGGGATATTCTAGTGCCATGGACAACCTGGTATCATTCAACGTATTCTTGGATACAAGTATTCTAGTAGGCATAAATAAAATTTAAAAGTCATCGCCCTCGCTAGGGACATTCCAAATCGTCCCAAGTATCCCTGGAATCGGAATCCTGGGATGACCTTGGAAAGGTAGACACTACTTGGCATGCCTTCAACATGTTTGCTGGACTTGCCACACACCTGGAGCTGTAAGGGAGAGAAGTGTGTATGTTAGCTCCAAGAACACAATCTCTAGCACGACTAAATCATGGGAGAGGGTAGGACTAAGCGAAGAGTGGCTAACCTCCATCGTACTGAGATGACCGGGAGTTTCTTCAAGGTTAGTTGAGCTAGTAGCTGGTAAGATGCAATTGAGATGTCACGAGGTAAAACAGCCCAACTCTTTCACCACCTCATCGACAGCATTGTAAACGTGGGACATGTGGCTGAGTGTTACTCCACCAGAGACACCTCATCGACAGCATTGTAAGCATGGGACGTGTGGGTGAGTGTTACTCCACCAGAGACACCTCATCAACAGCATTGTAAGCATGGGACGTGTGGGTGAGTGTTACTCCACCAGAGACACCTCATCGACAGCAGTGTAAACATGGACGTGTGGGTGAGTGTTACTCCACCAGAGACACCTCATCGACAGCAGTGTAAACATGGACGTGTGGGTGAGTGTTACTTCACCAGAGACACCTCATCAACAGCATTGTAAGCATGGGACGTGTGGGTGAGTGTTACTCCACCAGAGACACCTCATCGACAGCATTGTAAGCATGGGACGTGTGGGTGAGTGTTACTTCACCAGAGACACCTCATCAACAGCATTGTAAGCATGGGACGTGTGGGTGAGTGTTACTCCACCAGAGACACCTCATCGACAGCAGTGTAAACATGGACGTGTGGGTGAGTGTTACTTCACCAGAGACACCTCATCAACAGCATTGTAAGCATGGGACGTGTGGGTGAGTGTTACTCCACCAGAGACACCTCATCGACAGCATTGTAAGCATGGGACGTGTGGGTGAGTGTTACTTCACCAGAGACACCTCATCAACAGCATTGTAAACATGGGACGTGGGGGTTAGTGTTACTTCACCAGAGCCACCTCATCGACAGCAGTGTAAACATGGGACATGTGGGTGAGTGTTACTTCACCAGAGCCACCTCATCGACAGTATTGTAAACATGGACGTGGGGGTTAGTGTTACTTCACCAGAGCCACCTCATCGACAGCAGTGTAAACATGGGACATGTGGGTGAGTGTTACTTCACCAGAGCCACCTCATCAACAGCATTGTAAGCATGGGACGTGTGGGTGAGTGTTACTCCACCAGAGACACCTCATCGACAGCATTGTAAGCATGGGACGTGTGGGTGAGTGTTACTTCACCAGAGACACCTCATCGACAGCATTGTAAGCATGGGACGTGTGGGTGAGTGTTACTCCACCAGAGACACCTCATCAACAGCATTGTAAGCATGGGACGTGTGGGTGAGTGTTACTCCACCAGAGACACCTCATCGACAGCATTGTAAGCATGGGACGTGTGGGTGAGTGTTACTTCACCAGAGACACCTCATCGACAGCATTGTAAGCATGGGACGTGTGGGTGAGTGTTACTCCACCAGAGACACCTCATCAACAGCATTGTAAGCATGGGACGTGTGGGTGAGTGTTACTCCACCAGAGACACCTCATCGACAGCATTGTAAGCATGGGACGTGTGGGTGAGTGTTACTTCACCAGAGACACCTCATCGACAGTATTGTAAGCATGGGACGTGTGGGTGAGTGTTACTTCACCAGAGACGCCTCATCGACAGCAGTGTAAACGTGGGACATGTGGGTGAGTTATACTCCACCAGAGACACCTCATTGACAGCAGTGTAAACGTGGGACATGTGGGTGAGTGTTACTCCACCAGAGCCTCACTGACTCACCGCTAACACCAATCACCCTACACACCCCACGGAATAGTCCCAACCACCCTGACAACACTCGATCACACACACTAGCTTGCGAGGACAACAGTATCACACCCACCTCACGTTTCACAACCGGAGGCCTTCGAGGCAATAAGAACAAGTGAATATATTGGGGAGGGGACTTGTATACTTACTCAGATGAATTAATTAAAAGGGTGATTAATTAGACCAGTGGTGTTAATTGGAGTAGATGAATATGAGAGGGGACTTGTATACTTCAGCCAAATTAAGTAAAAGGGTGATTAATCAGAACTGTGGTGTTAATTGGAGTAGATGAATATATTGGAATGGGGACTTATATACGAACATTGGTGTTAATTGGAGGAATATATGAGACTTGTATGCTTACATACTCAGATGAATAATTAAAGCGGTAATTAGAATGGTGGTGTTAATTGGAGTAGATGAATGGAATCAGGACTTAATCAGTGAATATTTAGAGGTGAAGTATAGAATGTTAATTCTGAGCTTTCAAGCTGTACCAATTGTGTGTGTGTGTGTAGCACTTACAGCAGCTGCAACAGCTGCAAGCCCTCCTCCTCCAACACCTCACCAATGAGGCAACGGCGTCCAGCATAGTGGCCCCTCCCACTTCCGATGCTGTGCAACTTCCGAGTGTGATCAACGGCAATCTAGGTAGCAATGGCGATGCCCCCACCAGAGAGCTGACTGAGCAGAATACAGCTGAACAAAGCGAAGCATCTTCGGAGCAGCAGCATAATCACGACCAGCTCACGGTGGACCATCTCCGGAGCCACAAGTCCACCTCTCCACTGAATCACGGCACTCGTGTCGAACTGGCACATGCAGCAGAACTAGAAGCAACAGTCTCCACGGAGGAGACGGTATACACGACAGGGATCCCGGAGGGTGCTCTAGACGAGCAAAACCTCATCCAAGTCAGTCAACAGCCCAGCTCTGCCATCAGTAGCTCTTCCGGTGAGAGCTTGTGTAATTGAGACACACTATGCACTGTATGTATTAGTAGTAATTAGTGCCAGGTATCTAGTGGCAACCGTAGAAGATAAAAGCTAGAGCATGTTGGTGGGATCCTGTTGATGAATCAAGTAACTATATCCATCATTAAAATCACCTTCTCTAATCAACTTCACATTTTATTCACTCGACGTTTCGACTAGATGCTCTAGCCTTCATCAGGAATCATGAAAGCCAGAGCATCTAGTCAAAACGTCGAGTGAATAAAATTTGAAGTTGATTAACGGGAAGGTGATTTTAATGTTATTATGTCAACTGAGAGTTCATTGAGAATATGTCCACCATCCTTTTGTGTCAGCTATTAACCATGCAGCCAGCCTGATCTCACTTGCCTGTGCAGCTAATTAATTTATTTATTTATTGTACGAAGCTTGCAGGTGGTTACGATGGGCGTGGTTTGTTGTGTGGCCTATTTCAGGCAGACTTGTTCTGCTATCTGGTAAGGGAATGAATCAGCTATTAACCGTGCAGACTTGCACAACGCAGCCAGTCCAGGGTGAACATAATGATATGGTACATAGATAGATAGATAGATACTTACATACATAGATATGCCGTGCGTGGCAATGCATCCCACTCCCCACTGAGGGCTCGCCAATTATTATCCACCCATCCCATAAATAAGACATTGCCCACATAAATGGCGGGTCAGCTAGGTCAATAAAGCCACACCCATAAAACAGAGTTGCTATTTGAATCAAACATCTAGAAATATAATGAAGGGAGCTAAGTCCTAAAGGGACATTGTCTGGGGAGAACCAAGGTACAAGAAAACTTACAATTTCCGATGACCTTGAAACCAAAAGAAAGTAATTTCCAACACATTTTCCCACCATTTTGGCGTTAAAAACACCCTAACAAGACTTACCGTGGTGGGTGCTTATAACAAGTTGTTGGTGTGAATATGCATCGCTTTTCGATGCCCTGTGATGCCGCGAACATTCCCAGGGTTGCCCGTGAATGTCCAATGAAATAGCCTGTCCCCTCAGCTGACCTGGCCGTCGGCAGAGTCAAACATCTCTCTCCTTCTGAACGATTACTCAAAACCCCTTAATTTTAGTTCACTTTCATTATGTCTTGATCTATGTTTTCTTGGCACATTGCTGTGCAAAAAAAATCTTACCCAAGCAAATACTGGCCAGAGATAGGGTGGGATGCAGGGCTAGGAATAGTTGACTGAACATCATTGGACAATATATTGTACCCAGATTGTTTACTGAACCATCCAGCTCAAATCTGCAAAACCCCACTGGTGGGTGGGCATTCCACCCCCCCCCTCCCCCCCCCCCCCCCCCCCCCCCATTTTCTCTGCCAATTCACAATCGTTTGTGCATGCATTCCTCAGGTCATCAGATGTGGTCGGCTGGAGCAGGGCAGTCCTCATCCTCGCTCCTTATGCTGGGCGGAGGCTCAGAATCTGAGGGGGAGGGAGCAACAGGTGTGAAGTCACAGCTCGAGGCTAGCATTCTTAGTCCTCAAGAGGAAGAGGTGGAACTGATGACTCAGCAAGAACAGTAAATCTTGTAGTCAATTTTATTATCTTGCCCACATTCTGCAGTTCAAATCACATTACCAGACAAGACCAGCTTCACATTTTCTTCTTCACATTTTGTAATTCCTCTTGCACTCAAGTTTTGAAGTGAATATGTGTGTGTATATATATATATATATATATAATTATACATATATTTGTGTATATATATATATATATATATATAGTGCTGATGTGTGTACATTTGTCAAGACGGTCAACTGATGCTTCATTCATTACATCGTAATCACTGTCAGATTGCCACTTGATTACAATGTCCAATATCAGGATGACTTAACAAGACTTGATATGTGCCAGCCACCCTGCCCCCTCATGTGAACATACCATAAATTGTGGCAGCATTTTAATCGCTCAAGTGTGCCACTCGGCTGAAAGAATTGCAAAACTTGGAGCAACAGCTTAATAGTGTCTCTCCATCCCAGAGCTAGCTAGGACCGTGAGTTAGGCCAGTATTGCCCCTTTTGTGTTGAGTTTTTGTTGTTGTAAATGTGCAAGCTCAGTTGTTCTTTGCTCACTACAGCTGATTTTGATAGAAGAATAGAGCTTGCTGCATTAGCTTTCTAATGATTGCTTGACGAGTTTCAGTGAAGTATAGAAGAGGATTGGCAAAATTCTGACAGTGATTAGACTTGTAGAGAGAGGGTGATTTAACCACAAGAAGTGTTGATGACAAGGTCATCCATATATTATGGGTTGTACGTATGGTATGTAAACATGACCATTACATGGGACTAGTATATACTCCTAATGGGATGTCTCAACACATAAGGCTATAAAATGATGTAATGAAGCAGGTATTTTCATTTGAGGTTATTTCCCTTCAAAAGAACATGTTTCTGAGCAGATTACTGTTGTATTGGACCACCACTCCTTTACCTCCAGTTATAGTTCTTTGAGTAAGTATAACGATAATTAAATTACCACTAGAATGCATATATTAGTCTTTGGAAGGTGGTGGTTCTGAAAAGAGCCGGTTTGGAAATTAAAAAAACCCTGCTTATATTCACCCCTTCAGCTGCCTGCTACCTCCCTCCTTCAATTTACTAGCTGAAGTAAGCGAAGGCCTGGATAAAATCCACCATAACTAGAGACTTGTACTGACAAATGTTTTCAAATTTGAAAGACAGTTTGTACAGATGTTTAGAATGGATATAAGCAGGTTGCATCCCAGATCAAGTGCTTGCCACACCTCCATGGTACCATGGTGACTCCATCTGAGTGAGTTGGACCCGATGGTTCGAGTCCTGGGCAGATGACATAGGCCTATGTAATACATTATTAACTGAGGAATGACGACCCTCACTCTTGTTGCTCACCTCTGCCTCCCAGTGCTGACGAGGTTACTCACCTCTGCCTCCCAGTGCTGACAAGGTTGCTCACCTCTGCCTGACAAGGTTACTCACCTCTGCCTTCCAGTGCTGACGAGGTTGCTCACCTCTGCCTCCCAGTGCTGACGAGGTTGCTCACCCCTGCCTCCCAGTGCTGACGAGGTTACTCACCTCTGCCTCCCAGTGCTGACGAGGTTGCTCACCTCTGCCTCCCAGTGCTGACGAGGTTACTCACCTCTGCCTGCCAGTGCTGACGAGGTTGCTCACCCCTGCCTCCCAGTGCTGACGAGGTTACTCACCTCTGCCTCCCAGTGCTGACGAGGTTGCTCACCTCTGCCTCCCAGTGCTGACGACCTCTGCCTCCCAGTGCTGACGAGGTTGCTCACGTGCCTCCCAGTGCTGACGAGGCTGCCTCCCAGTGCTGACAAGGTTACTCACCTCTGCCTCCCAGTGCTGACGAGGTTACTCACCTCTGCCTCCCAGTGCTGACGAGGTTACTCACCTCTGCCTCCCAGTGCTGACGAGGTTGCTCACCTCTGCCTGCCAGTGCTGACGAGGTTGCTCACCTCTGCCTCCCAGTGCTGACGAGGTTGCTCACCTCTGCCTCCCAGTGCTGACAAGGTTGCTCACCTCTGCCTGACAAGGTTACTCACCTCTGCCTTCCAGTGCTGACGAGGTTGCTCACCTCTGCCTCCCAGTGCTGACGAGGTTGCTCACCCCTGCCTCCCAGTGCTGACGAGGTTACTCACCTCTGCCTCCCAGTGCTGACGAGGTTGCTCACCTCTGCCTCCCAGTGCTGACGAGGTTACTCACATCTGCCTCCGAGTGCTGACGAGGTTGCTCACCTCTGCCTCCCAGTGCTGACGAGGTTACTCACCTCTGCCTCCCAGTGCTGACGAGGTTGCTCACCTCTGCCTCCCAGTGCTGACGAGGTTGCTCACCTCTGCCTCCCAGTGCTGATGAGGTTGCTCATGTGCCTCCCAGTGCTGACGAGGTTACTCACCTCTGCCTCCCAGTGCTGACGAGGTTGCTCACCTCTGCCTCCCAGTGCTGACGAGGTTGCTCACCTCTGCCTCCCAGTGCTGACGAGGTTGCTCACCTCTGCCTGCCAGTGCTGACGAGGTTACTCACCTCTGCCTCCCAGTGCTGACGAGGTTACTCACCTCTGCCTCCCAGTGCTGACGAGGTTGCTCACCTCTGCCTCCCAGTGCTGACGAGGTTGCCCACCTGTGCCTCCCAGTGCTGACGAGGTTGCCCACCTGTGCCTCCCAGTGCTGACGAGGTTACTCACATCTGCCTCCCAGTGCTGACGAGGTTACTCACCTCTGCCTCCCAGTGCTGACGAGGTTGCTCACCTCTGCCTGCCAGTGCTGACGAGGTTACTCACCTCTGCCTCCCAGTGCTGACGAGGTTGCTCACGTGCCTCCCAGTGCTGACGAGGTTACTCACCTCTGCCTCCTCCCAGTGCTGACGAGGTTGCTCACGTGCCTCCCAGTGCTGACGAGGTTGCTCACCTCTGCCTCCTCCCAGTGCTGACGAGGTTGCTCACCTCTGCCTCCCAGTGCTGGCATTGATGAGGATGGCAAAGGGGACAGACCCCAAGTGAAGGCCCACAACAATTCTGATGGTTGTGTCATCCACCATCCTCAAATCCAAGTTGGAAATCGGTGGGGCATGGAGCCTATATAGCAAGTCGTCGTCTGGAGGTGTTGTTCAGCAAGAATTCCACCTCTACTGAAACTTGACAGACATCCCATGCTGCTGAACCAGCTGGTGGAAGTTTATCATGACTTTTGTCCACATCAATAGGCCCTCCTCAAGATTGGGGGATGGGAGGTATTGAAGGTATGGGGGGAGGATGTGTTGGACCAGGTCATGCGAGGTAGCAGCCGGGGGGGGGGGGGGGGTCAAGCTGCTCAGCACACCTAATACCAAGACCAAGTTGGTAGACTAGCTTGAGAGGGTCAACACCATAAAAATTGATATTGGTGATGGCGCTTACTTGAGGGTCTTGTCATAGGAAGCTATATAGGACAGGAGAGAAGTAAGGGGAGGGAGGACAGGACAGGAGAGAAGCAAGGGGAGGGAGGACAGGAGAGAAGCAAGGGGAGGACTGGACAGAAGTAAGGGGAGGGAGGACAGGAGAGAAGCAAGGGGAGGGAGGACAGGAGAGAAGTAAGGGGAGGGAGGACAGGAGAGAAGCAAGGGGAGGGAGGACAGGAGAGAAGTAAGGGGAGGGAGGACAGGAGAGAAGCAAGGGGAGGGAGGACAGGAGAGAAGTAAGGGGAGGGAGGACAGGAGAGAAGCAAGGGGAGGGAGGACAGGAGAGAAGCAAGGGGAGGGAGGACATGAGAGAAGTAAGGGGAGGGAGGACAGGACAGAAGTAAGGGGAGGGAGGACAGGAGAGAAGCAAGGGGAGGGAGGACAGGAGAGAAGTAAGGGGAGGGAGGACAGAAGTAAGGGGAGGGAGGACAGGAGAGAAGCAAGGGGAGGAGGTCCTGAGGATGTTTGGGATAGAAAAACAGTTGCATGGCAGGGATCACGGCATCGTGTCCCCCATCACCTTGTCCAAGACTCCACACTACCAAGAGGGGTGCTTGCTTCAGTGAGGTCTTGGGAGTGAGCACAATATTATCCCTCTCATGACTGGGTCATGGCAGATGATCTCGGACTTGGCATTGTTTAGGCAGAGAACCAACTCTGCAGCAGATCGTATGCAGTCGAGTCATGCCAATGTCCTTAGCGATGATGTCATTCTACACAACTTGGACAAAAGTTGAGGGCAGTTGATGAATTAAAATAGCAGGGGACCTAGGGGATCGCCCTGTTGGACTCCCAGAAGACTTATGAGTCTAATCCGCCCAGAAGGTTGGGTGGAAGACTACATGAAATAGGTGACAGCAGTAGCACAGAAGTAAAAGCATCCTAAAATGAAGCTTTAGCAGCACATGATTTTGGTTGCAGGCATCTGTGCCTTGGCACCTCCCTGAATTGATGAGCTACATGTGGTTCAGCTGGGGGACCACAACATTTGAGGGACATGCTGAAGACGGCCAGTGGTGTCATCCACCTTCCCTTACTTTGCAACCTAGCACTGGGCAGGACACCTACCTTTGTCTTTGGTGCAAGTTTGACAGCACTTGAGAAGATGGCGGGATTAGGCCTACCCACAGGTGCTGTGATGGTGGTATATAGGAGTAGCTGGGATAGTTTGTGCACATGGTCGTGATGGTGGGAGCAGGAGGCTTGCCAGGACCGAGGCAGTGATTGTTGAAGGAGGCATGAGGTCTAATATGGCCAGAAGCAGACACAGAAAAGCTCCTCAAGCAGACGACACTTAGAGAACGGCCCACAACAACAAATGATGACATCACCATTAAAAATCGCTTTAAAAAAGTATTTTCGACACAAAATGCATGAATTTTGTCCAATACACAATAGATTTGGGGCACATAGGAAAAAGTAGTGGCATATATACATTATGTTGCAAATATGTTTGTGTTCTGGTTTATCCGACATACGAATGATATTGCATGATTGTCGGCTAAGCCGTTGTTGTCCAATCAGAGAAGTCGTGCCAGTGTTCTATCCAGAGTTGAGAGTACAAACTCTCCAAGATTCTCATCCTAAAATCAGATGGCAATAAATACGAGGTTAAAAAAATTAACACTTCACCCATTTTATTCTGACCAGGGAAACACACCAAGATTTAATCCCTCGGCAAATCTAAGTTTTGGAAATAAATTGTCGGGTATTCCGAGTTAGGTCTCGTCTTGTTGGCTAGCTCCTTTGACCTCTGAACCGCTAATGCTGGAGGGATAGGGTCTAGAGAATAGCTTACGAAAGATTTGTGCCTGGCACAAGGATCACGGCAGTCCAGTCAGATAGCTGAAGGTCACATTATGCTTAGTCATTCTCATTGCAGGTATAATAGAACTTAGAAAAGTGAGCTAGAAGTTGGACTCCTCTGGTGCACATAAGCATGCTGAATTGGGCCACTCGGCCCGAGCAGAGCAAGTCAGAGGAATCACTTCTCGTTCATTAGTAACACGAACATGGCCGAGAGTATCTTGACCCATCTCAAATCCCACTAGGCAAGCTCTAGGACCTGTTGATAGAACACGAATGCAACAAATTACTTGATGCACATTAACCATGCTCTTTATCGGTAATCAACACGTTCTATGGGCACAAATTGTCTCCCTCCCTCCCTCCCATATGTAGCGGTTCAGAGGCCAAAGGGGCTGGGCCAATGGGATCTATAGGGTGTTGATCGAAGTAATGGGCATCATCTTTCCCACCGAGTATCTTTCCCACCGAGTTTGTAATCATGAGCCTATAGCAGTCATTTTGTCAGGTGATGAATATGTGCTGCTCATCGAGATAGTGTCGACATGGAAATAGAATGATGCCTGGTCATCTATACACCAAAGTGACGGTTGGAGTGGTGGGAGGGGCTGGATCCCTCGGGGGGGGGGGGAACTCAAGTCAAAATCTCACCAGAAGGAAGACCAATTACTCAGAGCTCAATAAAAGCGAACTAGCAGTGGCTTCCAGTGCACGCTCAAAATGGTAGAGCCCAAACATGTTGGGGGTCACTTAGTCACTTATACATGTGTCTTAGTGAGACTCTCTATCGATTGTTATCAGCATATCAAACACTCCAGGATGTCGAGCCGCTGCTAGTAGAAGACAAGTTGAGCTACATATCTTCCCGTTTAGAGTTGAAACTGCTAAAGAGAGTGAGAGAGTTCAGCTTGGTACACTCACAACTAATGTTACAGAGCTGCTGAAGCGTCCCCCCTTCTAAAGTATCCATTGGTCTGGAGACTGACGGGATGGCAGGCACATCCAGTCCTTGAACAACTGAAATCAAATCGATATGCGTTGGTCACGGTTGGAATTCAGTTAATTAGAGGCACGTAATCGGCACTTCTTAGATGAGCAGTTGCTCCGTGACATTTGCTGTAGCCGAGTCCCAAAACATGTCGATGTTCATTCTTTCCACTCCAATCCTTGTATTGCACCTGCTGCTTCACTTGTTACAAGATGAAAGAAAAGAAATCCATGTCCGACATGATATCCCTTGATAAGGTTTCATATGAATGTAGGACCCTTTGATGGGGACAAAATGGTACAGCGGTAACCTCTCCCCTCTCCCCGGCACGATACTTGTAGAATCAGGATTTCCTACAGTGCTGACTGGCTCTCCTCCATCTCTGGATGCCTCTCCTGTTCATTAGCTGCTGATTAGCTCTACTATCTCCTCCATGGGCTAGTATCAGGGCAGCTGATTAGCTCTACTATCTCCTCCATGGGCTAGTATCAGGGCAGCTCTACTATCTCCTCCATGGGCTAGTATCAGGGCAGCTGATTAGCTCTACTATCTCCTCCATGGGCTAGTATCAGGGCAGCTGATTAGCTCTACTATCTCCTCCATGGGCTAGTATCAGGGCAGCTGATTAGCTCTACTATCTCCTCCATGGGCTAGTATCAGCCCCCCCCCCCCCCCCCCCATTAAAGTTATCAATCACAATGGTCCCACAGCAGTAGCCAGGAGCAAAAAACACACATAACATCAACAGATAAGGAAAGCGAGTCACCTTCAGGTTCCAGCTGACCAATATCTCTTGCATTGGTTCAAAACTAGTCACTTCCACAAACACATCGCGACCATCGACTTCAATCTTGTGGCTATCATCTGGCGAGAGATGCAGCATCTGGTCTGGGAAGAGCTTGAGCATGACCTGGAGCAGGTTCTCCACGAACTCTGCTGGCGGTCTGGAGCGAGCATCCAGTGGGGGGAGACTGTGGCTGATCAGGACATCATGGCGACTTAATCCAAGCTGGGCCTGGGCCTCGGAGAAATCCAAGATCTGGAGCGACTATTGGGAAGAGGGGGAGAAGGGAGGGGAGAAGGGAGGAAGAGGAAGAAGAGAGAGGAGGGAGAGGGAAGAAGGGGAGAGAGGAGGAAGAAGGGAGGAAGAGGAAGAAGAGAGAGGAAGGAGAAGGAAGAAGAGGAAGGGAGGAGGATGGGAAGAGGGGGAGGAAAAAGGAGACCTTGTTTGATTAAATAATTAAGCATCAGTATGTGTAGATTCTCGACATGGCAGCATCATTGTCTAACTTCTCTTGACCGACTTCTGGTATTTCATTAATTAGCTCATTGACATGGGAAAAGCTCATCAAGAATCCAGCACTACCCTAGCATCAGCATTGTTGGGTTGTAATGCTCTGGCCACTGCTATGAACCTAACCCAGGCATCAGCATTGTTGGGTGGCAATGCTCTGGCCACTGCTATGAACCTAATCCAGCACTACCCTAGCATCAGCATTGTTGGGTTGGGTCACTGCTATGAACCTAATCCAAGTTGTCCTAACCACTGTCCTGGTCCTCCTTAGCTACTACTCTTCCCCCTGGCCCCAACCTCAACCACTGCTTGCCCCCCTTAATTAATCCTAGCCACTGCCCTGGCCATAACCTATTGCCTGGCCCCTGAGTGGCCCTAACCCTAGTTACTGTCATCCTAACCATTGCTCTGACCCTAACACTAACTGACTGGCCATAACCCTAGTTACTGTCATGGCCCTAACCATTACTCTGACCCTAATACTAAGTGGCCCTAACTCTAGTTACTGTCATGGCCCTAACCATTACTCTGACCCTAACACTAACTGAGTGGCGCTAACCCTAATGATTATCATGGCCATAACCTTTGCTATGATGCTAACATATATTTTAATGAAGGGCAGTATGCCTGTGCTTATCTAAACTGTCCTGATATCACAGCAAATACTCCATTATGCTGATCACGAACAAAATTCTTTTGAAGTTCTATGAAGCTGTAGGTTTATTAAGAGTCCCTTCACGTGGGAGGGGAGGGAGGAGAAAGAACCTGTCAGATAGCTGAGCCAGAGGACCTTCAAAAAGAACTAAAAAGTAGGGGGGGGAAAGAAGAAAAAAGGGGAAAAAAGACCAAAAATCTTTCACTTCAAAAAAAATTAAATAAAAAAATCAATGATAATTAAAAAGAAGGTAATTAGACAGGACCCATGTTGACCCCAACCAGTTAGATGAGTCTACACAGAGTTCCACAAACCAGAGCTATCTTGTTGTTGCTACAGCCTCGCTCAAGGACTTGGTCACAGCTGCATAGGAGAACTCCACCAACCAAACAGCAGATGTTTCGCTATGTACAACCTCTTTTGGACTTTGTCCGAGTTGCCCAGGGCCCAGGAGCGAGACCTCCACCAACCAAACAACAGAACACGGACATTCATCCCGCTCATACATGTAGCTCGAGTCGTGAGAAAACGAGTGTTACATTAAAAAACAAACATGTGAGCTAGCTCCTCATCGATAACCCACTCACCCCCTCCCCCTTTTAAGACGATCTCCAGTAGCCTAGCATTGTATTAGCAACTCAAGGCCTGCCCACACAGCACATAGCCCACACCGCACATAGCCCACACTGCACATAGCCCACACTGCACATAGCCCACACTGCACATAAGTGGATGTGCATTGGATCCTAGGGGGATGGGGGAAACTTCAAGTCAATGCATTCATTGCGTCCACACTAGCACCACAATCAAACATATGAAGCCAAATTAATCATTCTACCAAAGTCAGGAGAAAGTCAGTCAAAATAATATACTATAGTCCCCCCCCCATCCCCATCCTTTTCTTGCTGATCAGCTACCTGTAGATGCGCAGGAAACATTTGCTGCAAAGAAAGAGGAGAGAGCTGAGGGAAAGGCAGAACCAACGAACTTCAGAAGTGCTGATGTACGACGTATAAACATATCAACAGTTCTCTAGCTATGTAGTTAGTCTAGCTAGCTAGCCAGCCTGGGCCACAGGTAATGTACAGCTAGCTACAAAGTTCTAACCCGCAGTCATCGTGAAGATGTGAGTGAATGATATTTCCTTTCAACGCACACTCGTATAGTTATTTGAGCGCTTTAATTCATTGCTTCAAACCACGTATGCAGGTGGAACAGATCAATGTGCATTAACACGCATTATTCTAATTCAGTGTGGATGCGACCAAATGCACATTGATTTGTGCAGTGTGGACTGGCCTTATGACCACCTTGTATTAGCAACTAAGATCAGTTTCCACGGGTCTAACATTACATACCTCATCTTTCATGAGAATCAGTCCACTGGTGGGCACGGAAAGAGGCAGACGGCTCGCTCGTTTGGAACTGGGAGGAGCAGCTGCAACGAATATATATATTATATACACAGTAACTATGGTCATGTTCATGTCAGAGTCCCCCCACCGCCCTGATATTTCAAGCATTACATCATTGGAACTTGATGCTGATAATTAAACTTTGGACTTCTTGAATCAACACGGAATACCAACCAATATACGACATTTTATGCACTCACACCCACACATTCTCACAATCAATCCCACACATAATCACACCCTCCCACCACTCGCGCACACACCCTCCCACACCCATCACCACTCGCACACACTCCCACCACCACTCGCGCACACACCCTCCGACCACTTGCACACACCCACACACCACTCGTGCACACACCCACCACTCGCACCCCCTCCCCTGTACTTATTATTCTAGTACCACAAAAAAGTTAGATTTTGTCCACTTTCTGTTTTTGACATTTCTCTCTATTTAACCAATGTTTAGCCATTGTGCTCCTAATTAGATGCTGAGGGCAGCTGGAATAGAAAGCACCCACCACTCGCAGCATTTGCATGTTTAATTAAGTATGTACTTGCAATGAAAGTTACACCTATAGGGTGGGTGAGGTGTGAGATTAAGTATGTCTCGGACAGGCTGGGAAGAGTCTCATGAGTTTTATAAATTATGCTCGGGTGATTTTTGGCGGCTTTCGTTCAGTAGGAGTGGCAGAGCATACTGCGTGAGAGACCCTGTACCATATCGTCTTGTGCGAGACCTGTGCAGAGCATCAACCAATCAGATTGCAGCACCAGTATTGTGATGTGCATCATGAAAACCTGGCGAAAGTCACCTCTTCGCTCCATCCCTAACTCCTACCAATTTTGAATGTGAATTTTTTTTGCCTACTAGGGGATAGTTGTAGGAGTGTGTGCAACGTGGGATTGGGTAGGGATGCATGTGTGTAGGAGATGGGGGAGTGTGTGCAGGGTGGGATGGGAGTGTGTGCAGGGTGGGATGGGAGTGTGTGCAGCGTGTGAGATGTATCACAGCTCTACTCACCATAAAGCTGATCTATTGAGCGCTTGAAGAGAAGTTTGGACATGTTTGCAAAGATGAGTGGGGAGGGAGGGATGACCACAGTCTCTCCATTAGCAGGCATGAAGCACTTGATGCCAAACTCCTGCATCACCTTCTGCTTCAGAAACTCCATCTTGGCAGCCTCTCCATGCACCAGCATCACATTGCTAGGAGCAGCCTGGGTGGTGCGTGCGTGGAGAGGAGAAGCAGGTTACATAAACCTGTTTGTGGTTGTTGTTGTTGTTTTGTTCTCACCTGTCTGAGCAGCTGCATGATGCCTTTGGCATCAGCATGGGCACTGCATGGACATCAAGGAATAGGCAGACATGAACATGCATGGACATCAAGGAATAGGCAGACATGAACATGCAAGGACATCAAGGAATAGGCAGACATGAACATGCAAGGACATCAAGGAATAGGCAGACATGAACATGCAAGGACATCAAGCAATAGGCAGACATGAACATGCATGGACATCAAGGAATAGGCAGACATGAACATGCAAGGACATCAAGGAATAGGTAGACATGAACATGCACGGACATCAAGGAATAGGCAGACATGAACATGCAAGGACATCAAGGAATAGGCAGACATGAACATGCAAGGACATCAAGGAATAGGCAGACATGAACATGCAAGGACATCAAGCAATAGGCAGACATGAACATGCATGGACATCAAGGAATAGGCAGACATGAACATGCAAGGACATCAAGGAATAGGTAGACATGAACATGCAAGGACATCAAGGAATAGGCAGACATGAACATGCATGGACATCAAGGAATAGGCAGACATGAACATGCAAGGACATCAAGGCATAGACAGACATGAACATGCATGGACATCAAGGAATAGGCAGACATGAACATGCAAGGACATCAAGGAATAGGCAGACATGAACATGCAAGGACATCAAGCAATAGGCAGACATGAACATGCATGGACATCAAGGAATAGGCAGACATGAACATGCAAGGACATCAAGGAATAGGCAGACATGAACATGCAAGGATATCAAGGAATAGACAGACATGAACATGCAAGGACATCAAGGAATAGGCAGACATGAACATGCATGGACATCAAGGAATAGGCAGACATGAACATGCATGGACATCAAGGAATAGGCACACATGAACATGCAAGGACATCAAGGAATAGGTAGACATGAACATGCATGGACATCAAGGAATAGGTAGACATGAACATGCATGGACATCAAGGAATAGGCAGACATGAACATGCAAGGACATCAAGGAATAGGCAGACATGAACATGCAAGGACATCAAGGAATAGACAGACATGAACATGCAAGGACATCAAGGAATAGGCAGACATGAACATGCAAGGACATCAAGGAATAGGCACACATGAACATGCAAGGACATCAAGGAATAGGCACACATGAACATGCAAGGACATCAAGGAATAGGCAGACATGAACATGCAAGGACATCAAGGAATAGGCACACATGAACATGCAAGGACATCAAGGAATAGGTAGACATGAACATGCAAGGACATCAAGGAATAGGCAGACATGAACATGCAAGGACATCAAGGAATAGACAGACATGAACATGCAAGGACATCAAGGAATAGGTAGACATGAACATGCAAGGACATTAAGGAATAGGCAGACATGAACATGCAAGGACATCAAGGAATAGGCAGACATGAACATGCAAGGACATCAAGGAATAGGCAGACATGAACATGCAAGGACATCAAGGAATAGGAAGACATGAACATGCAAGGACATCAAGGAATAGGCAGACATGAACATGCAAGGACATCAAGGAATAGGGAGACATGAACATGCATGGACATCAAGGAATAGGCAGACATGAACATGCAAGGACATCAAGGAATAGGTAGACATGAACATGCAAGGACATCAAGGAATAGGTAGACATGAACATGCAAGGACATCAAGGAATAGGCAGACATGAACATGCATGGACATCAAGGAATAGGCAGACATGAACATGCATGGACATCAAGGAATAGACAGACATGAACATGCAAGGACATCAAGGAATAGGCAGACATGAACATGCATGGACATCAAGGAATAGGCAGACATGAACATGCACGGACATCAAGGAATAGGCAGACATGAACATGCATGGACATCAAGGACATGAACATGCAAGGACATCAAGGAATAGGCAGACATGAACATGCATGGACATCAAGGAATAGGTAGACATGAACATGCATGGACATCAAGGAATAGGTAGACATGAACATGCAAGGAATAGGTAGACATGAACATGCAAGGACATCAAGGAATAGGCAGACATGAACATGCAAGGACATCAAGGAATAGACAGACATGAACATGCATGGACATCAAGGAATAGGTAGACATGAACATGCAAGTACATCAAGGAATAGGTAGACATGAACATGCAAGGACATCAAGGAATAGGCAGACATGAACATGCAAGGACATCAAGGAATAGACAGACATGAACATGCATGGACATCAAGGAATAGACAGACATGAACATGCATGGACATCAAGGAATAGGCAGACATGAACATGCAAGGACATCAAGGAATAGGCAGACATGAACATGCAAGGACATCAAGGAATAGGCAGACATGAACATGCAAGGACATCAAGGAATAGGCAGACATGAACATGCATGGACATCAAGGAATAGGTAGACATGAACATGCATGGACATCAAGGAATAGGTAGACATGAACATGCAAGGACATCAAGGAATAGGCATACATGAACATGCAAGGACATCAAGGAATAGGCAGATATGAACATGCAAGGACATCAAGGAATAGGCAGACTTGAACATGCATGGACATCAAGGAATAGGCAGACATGAACATGCATGGACATCAAGGAATAGGCAGACATGAACATGCAAGGACATCAAGGAATAGGCAGACATGAACATGCAAGGACATCAAGGAATAGGCAGACATGAACATGCAAGGACATCAAGGAATAGGCAGACATGAACATGCATGGACATCAAGGAATAGGCAGACATGAACATGCATGGACATCAAGGAATAGGCAGACATGAACATGCAAGGACATCAAGGAATAGGCAGACATGAACATGCATGGACATCAAGGACTAGGCAGACATGAGCATGCATGGACATCAAGGAATAGGCGGACATGAACATGCAAGGACATCAAGGAATAGGTAGACATGAACATGCAAGGACATCAAGGAATAGGCGGACATGAACATGCAAGGACATCAAGGAATAGGCAGATATGAACATGCAAGGACATCAAGGAATAGGCAGACTTGAACATGCATGGACATCAAGGAATAGGCAGACATGAACATGCATGGACATCAAGGAATAGGCAGACATGAACATGCAAGGACATCAAGGAATAGGCATACATGAACATGCAAGGACATCAAGGAATAGGCAGATATGAACATGCAAGGACATCAAGGAATAGGCAGACATGAACATGCATGGACATCAAGGAATAGGCAGACATGAACATGCATGGACATCAAGGAATAGGCAGACATGAACATGCAAGGACATCAAGGAATAGGCAGACATGAACATGCAAGGACATCAAGGAATAGGCAGACATGAACATGCAAGGACATCAAGGAATAGGCAGACATGAACATGCATGGACATCAAGGAATAGGCAGACATGAACATGCATGGACATCAAGGAATAGGCAGACATGAACATGCAAGGACATCAAGGAATAGGCAGACATGAACATGCATGGACATCAAGGACTAGGCAGACATGAGCATGCATGGACATCAAGGAATAGGCGGACATGAACATGCAAGGACATCAAGGAATAGGTAGACATGAACATGCAAGGACATCAAGGAATAGGCGGACATGAACATGCAAGGACATCAAGGAATAGGTAGACATGAACATGCAAGGACATCAAGGAATAGGCAGACATGAACATGCACGGACATCAAGGAATAGGCAGACATGAACATGTACGGACATCAAGGAATAGGCTTGCTATCCAACAGCTCTCCTTCCTAGGCACTGAAGTAAGTAACAAGGTCTAGTACACGCACCCACAGCCATCCAACCAGTGAGAGGCTAGCAGAGAGGAAGACTCACCTGAACGACATGTACTGCACTGACAGCTTCACATTCACAACTTTCTTGTCAATCTCAATCTTCTTGGCCCCACTCAGAACCTTGTGGCCAATGGTCCCTGCCACACAGTAGCCTGGCATGATCAGCTGCACACACACACGCACACACACACACACACAGGAGCTGTGACCTGCATAGCCTGGCATGATCAGCTGCACACACACACACACACACACACACAGGAGCTGTGACCTGCATAGCCTGGCATGATCAGCTGCACACACACACACACACACACACAGGAGCTGTGACCTGCATAGCCTGGCATGATCAGCTGCACACACACACACACACACACACACACACACAGGAGCTGTGACCTGCATAGCCTGGCATGATCAGCTGCACACACACACACACACACACACACACACACACACACACACAGGAGCTGTGACCTGCATAGCCTGGCATGATCAGCTGCACACACACACACACACACACACACACACAGGAGCTGTGACCTGCATAGCCTGGCATGATCAGCTGCACACACACACACACACACAGGAGCTGTGACCTGCATAGCCTGGCATGATCACTGCACACACACACACACACACAGGAGCTGTGACCTGCATAGCCTGGCATGATCACTGCACACACACACACACAGGAGTTGTGACCTGACATGATCAGCTGCACACACACACACACACACACAAGAGTTGTGACCTGAATTGACTCAATCCAGGCACATTTATTAGAGTACCATAATAGAGGGAAAACTCTTTTATCTCACATATGTCAGTCTGCAAATGCTGGTGTTACTGACTGACCACCATCACTGGATACACCAGCTTGGAATCTTCCCCAGCACATGCCCAGTATCATCCCTTTGCTCTTGAGAAGGATTTCCTCATAGATGACTGGACTGTCTTGCTGTGAGTTTTGTTGTAGACTAGAGCATCATGGCGATGTGTAGCTTCTGTTCGCTCATTTCAGAGGATCTAATTCTTATACAAAAGTAAATCTTCATAATTTAAGGGAGTTAATGAGGATCCGCCAAACTCTAGCTGGTGACGTGGGAAGATGTACGGGAGTAGAGGGCTAAGATAAGCATGTGCAGCCAAACTCTAGCTGGTGACGTGGGAAGATGTACGGGAGTAGAGGGCTGAGATAGCAGGCACAGCCAAACTCTAGCTGGTGACGTGGGAAGATGGACAGGAGTAGAGGGCTGAGATAGCATGCACAGCCAAACTCTAGCTGGTGACGTGGGAAGATGTACGGGAGTAGAGGGCTGAGATAGCAGGCACAGCCAAACTCTAGCTGGTGACGTGGGAAGATGTACGGGAGTAGAGGGTTGAGAGAGCATGCACAGCCAAACTCTAGCTGGTGACGTGGGAAGATGTACGGGAGTAGAGGGCTGAGATAGCAGGCACAGCCAAACTCTAGCTGGTGACGTGGGAAGATGTACGGGAGTAGAGGGCTAAGATAAGCATGTGCAGCCAAACTCTAGCTGGTGACGTGGGAAGATGTACGGGAGTAGAGGGCTGAGATAGCATGCGCAGCCAAACTCTAGCTGGTGACGTGGGAAGAATTACGGGAGTAGAGGGCTGAGATAGCATGCACAGCCAAACTCTAGCTGGTGACGTGGGAAGATGGACAGGAGTAGAGGGCTGAGATAGCATGCACAGCCAAACTCTAGCTGGTGACGTGGGAAGATGTACGGGAGTAGAGGGCTGAGATAGCAGGCACAGCCAAACTCTAGCTGGTGACGTGGGAAGATGTACGGGAGTAGAGGGCTGAGATAGCATGCACAGCCAAACTCTAGCTGGTGACGTGGGAAGAATTACGGGAGTAGAGGGCTGAGATAGCAGGCACAGCCAAACTCTAGCTGGTGACGTGGGAAGATGTACGGGAGTAGAGGGTTGAGATAGCATGCACAGCCAGCTAGCTAAAAGGCACAGCAGCAAGAAGAAGCTAATCTGAATAGAGGAAGGCTCACCTCCATTATTTTTGTCTGTGCAACAACCAAACCAGATATCACAACAACCCCCCTACCAATTTTAACCAACAAGCCCCCTTCCATTTTTAACCCCCACTCACCATTTTCTTTACCCAGCCTTTTTGTCCACCATTTTCTTCACTCACAGCCCGCCTCACTTTCTACCAACTTGTCAGACAAGGAAGGAACGAGTACCACGGAGTATTCTCAGCAGATTGCGTGAGAGAAACAGAGTCGGCTACAGCGACAAGCCCACAGGGTCCCAGAGCTAATAATTTCTAGCGTGTTGCCGTGAGTGAGAAACATATGTCTTAGGTGGGTTGCCTTGTGATGCACAATAGTTCCAGGTGTACTGACTGGCTGGGCTAGGCATGTTGCCATGCATAATAGTTCCAGGTGTGCTGCCTGGTGTTCTGGGCCAGGTGTGTTGCCATGCATAATAGTTCCAGGTGTGCTTCCTGGTGTTCTGGGCCAGGTGAGTGCCATGCATAATAGTTCCAGGTGTGCTGCCTGGTGTTCTGGGCCAGGTGTGTTGCCATGCATAATAGTTCCAGGTGTGCTTCCTGGTGTTCTGGGCTAGGTGTGCTGCCATGCATAATAGTTCCAGGTGTGTTTCCTGGTGTTCTGGGCTAGGTGTGCTGCCATGCCTAATAGTTCCAGTTGTGCTGCCTGGTGTTCTGGGCCAGATGTGTTGCCATGCATAATAGTTCCAGGTGTGCTTCCTGGTGTTCTGGGCCAGGTGTGTGCCATGCATAATAGTTCCAGGTGTGCTTCCTGGTGTTCTGGGCCAGGTGTGTTGCCATGCATAATAGTTCCAGGTGTGCTTCCTGGTGTTCTGGGCCAGGTGTGTGCCATGCATAATAGTTCCAGGTGTGCTGCCTGGTGTTCTGGGCCAGGTGTGTTGCCATGCATAATAGTTCCAGGTGTGCTGCCTGGTGTTCTGGGCTAGGTGTGTCGCCATGCATAATAGTTCCAGGTGTGCTGCCTGGTGTTCTGGGCCAGGTGTGTTGCCATGCATAATAGTTCCAGGTATGCTGCCTGGTGTTCTGGGCCAGGTGTGTTGCATCATGCTTCAGGAGGGAGAGGAAATTCACAAGTGAAGGTTAAGACAAGAGTGCAAAAGAACTCGCCTGCATAACTGACAGCCACACAAGCCTTCACTGCACCCATTATAAAGAATTACACACAGACCCTAATCATCTCTTCTTAGAAACCTCACTCCTTAACACCCACTTGACCATAACCACACAGGTAATGACAGTACCTCCCCCACCCTAATTAAGCAAAGACGACACCAAGAGATCAGATCAGACCCGTAATGACAGAAGGATTTTTGCATGCCACTGGCTCAATTATCACCCTCAGCAACGGCAAGGAAGACATGCATGTGCTGACATGTGCTGCATCTGGAGTGGAGGCAGGGCTGTGGAGCATGACCTAAAATGGATCCAAATGCCACAGGGTAATCCTGATTACCATGGCAACAGTTATCTGGGCATTGGGGTGGGGTGGTGATAACGTAGCCATGGTAACAGTGGTAATCAGTGGCACAGTAAAGACACTTACATAATCCAAATGCTAAGACGTCTGTTTATCATCGAAGCCCACCACTAATTATAAATGTGAGCGGTCCACGTGGCAACACTTGAGAATGACCCGGAACATGACCTATCCTGAGAACTGTGGCATCATTCCCTGCTAAGGTTAACCACTGCAACAACTCGGACCATCCATTACCTCCTGCAGTGGCGGCTGCAACTGGAATGGACCTCTCCCAACTGTGGATGTAAATATTCAGTTCTTCTGTTTGATAGCAGCACCTGACAACGAGGCACATGTCTCAGTTGGCACTACGCAAAGTCTCAAAAAACTTTCGTTCGTACCTCTCCTTTCCCCGCATCAGAATCCTCATGGTTACGTTGAGTCCTCTGTGGCATCCCAGCACCCTGCCCCACAAGCAGCCCAAACTTACCTAGCAGGCATTGGACACATGCAAGCAGATCACTCTGTGGTATCCCAGCACCCTGCCCCACAAGCAGCCCAAACTTACCTAGCAGGCATTGGACACATGCAAGCAGATCACTCTGTGGCATCCCAGCACCATGCCCCACAAGCAGCCCAAACTTACCTAGCAGGCATTGGACACATGCAAGCAGATCACTCTGTGGCATCCCAGCACCCTGCCCCACAAGCAGCCCAAACTTACCTAGCAGGCATTGGACACATGCAAGCAGATCACTCTGTGGCATCCCAGCACCCTGCCCCACAAGCAGCCCAAACTTACCTAGCAGGCATTGGACACATGCAAGCAGATCACTCTGTGGCATCCCAGCACCCTGCCCCACAAGCAGCCCAAACTTACCTAGCAGGCATTGGACACATGCAAGCAGATCACTCTGTGGCATCCCAGCACCCTGCCCCACAAGCAGCCCAAACTTACCTAGCAGGCATTGGACACATGCAAGCAGATCACTCTGTGGCATCCCAGCACCCTGCCCCACAAGCAGCCCAAACTTACCTAGCAGGCATTGGACACATGCATCAGATCACTCTGGGAGAGGCCCAGAACCAAAGGAGTTCCCATCCCTACCCGTCTCAGGATGGTGCAAGCAGGCAAGCCAAGGCACAACAAGTGCAGTACATGCCCAGACACTCGCACAAGCAAGGAGAACAAAGAGACGACAAACACCAGCGATGTTCCACTAAATTCAGGAACTGTGGTTGCCAAGAGAAGAGGACTTGGACATATAATGCTGCGGGAGGCGGCTGTCCTTTTCCTTTTCCTTCTTGGATTCTTTGGAGCTGGGGGGGGGGGGGGGGGGGGGGGGGGGGGGGGAGGGGGCATTCAAACTCCTTTGTTCAGGCAAAGCACCAAGTTTGAGCGACATACCTGTCAATAGCACCGAAGCTGCAAAATGGTTGAGAGTTAAGCTGAAACATCCAACGCTGATCAATTGCATCAAGGTGTAAATGTCCTCGTGGGGTGTTACCTACGCCTCATCAAGATGATGGGTGGCGGCCACGCAGCAGTGAGGGCACGCATTGAAGATTCCACCATCAAGACGATGGTTGCTGGAGCAGCTCAGCCTTCCTGGCATATATATATATATAGTAGTAATAGAAAAGTACTGGGATGGCTAGTCCTACTATAGTGTCATGCGAATGCAATCAGGGACAATTGCATTTGCATGAAACTATAGTAGGACTAGCCATCCCAGTACTTTTCTATCACTACTATTCAATAGCTCTGCTTTAACACAGCATTGAGCACTATTTGTAGCCTTCACCAGCAAACTACCTTCTAAGTATATATATATATATATAATGATTCCATGTGATGAGTTTGAGGCATCTATATATCATCAAACTTGAACCCACCTACATGCAGTCGTCAGTCACCTCCCCTACAACCAGTCAGACCAGTACAAGTTACCTTGGGTGGCTCTACACTCACCAGGTTACAGAAGTGTTGTTCTTGAAGGGAAAGAAAGCTGGCGTTGCCATCACCACCAATGCTTTCTTCAGATCAGAGGCTAGGCAAGGAGTCTCCGACGTACTCCAGGAACAAAATGGAACGACTCTGCTAACGGGATAAGGTGCCAAAGAGGTCGTCTCAACGACAGGGAGCGATGAGCGTCGTTAATTTAGTGCTAGGGATGAGCATGTGTAAAGCAATAGCTAGCACGCTGCACAACAGGCACCTGCCAATAAGCGCAGGAGGTCTTCCAAACAAGTGAAGCGACTGCAGCACTATTGCCGCACGCTGATCACTGCGGTTAGCATCAACAAATCACAGCTTACTGTATTGCATTCTAATGATTATTGCTGGGGGGGGGGGGGGGGGGGTGTAAATGGAATATGGTTATTAAAATCACAAATTAAGTGGGGGTGGGTGATTAGTTAAGCAGGACGCTCATACAGAGCACCAATCAGCAAGGAGAAAAAATGGCTGCTTAATACCAAGTGGCTACTTACACAAACAGTACCTAAGTGCTGATGCCATCAATTCCTTATGTACATGTAGTAGGTTTATATTGCTGAATTTATACGATGGGATACGGTGCTAGGGGGAAGCTAGAAGGAATGGTGGACAGCTAAGAGGAATGGTGGACAGCTAAGAGGAATGGTGGACAGGTAGAAGGAATGGTGGACAGCTAAGAGGAATGGTGGACAGCTAAGAGGAATGGTGGACAGGTAGAAGGAATGGTGGACAGCTAGAAGGAATGGTGGACAGCTAAGAGGAATGGTGGACAGGTAGAAGGAATGGTGGACAGCTAAGAGGAATGGTGGACAGCTAAGAGGAATGGTGGACAGGTAGAAGGAATGGTGGACAGCTAGAAGGAATGGTGGACAGCTAGAAGGAATGGTGGACAGCTAGAAGGAATGGTGGACAGCTAGAAGGAATGGTGGACAGCTAAGAGGAATGGTGGACAGGTAGAAGGAATGGTGGACAGCTAGAAGGAATGGTGGACAGCTAGAAGGAATGGTGGACAGGTAGAAGGAATGGTGGACAGCTAGAAGGAATGGTGGACAGCTAGAAGGAATGGTGGACAGCTAAGAGGAATGGTGGACAGCTAGTAGGAATGGTGGACAGGTAGAAGGAATGGTGGACAGCTAGAAGGAATGGTGGACAGGTAGAAGGAATGGTGGACAGGTAGAAGGAATGGTGGACAGGTAGAAGGAATGGTGGACAGCTAGAAGGAATGGTGGACAGGTAGAAGGAATGGTGGACAGCTAGAAGGAATGGTGGACAGCTAGTAGGAATGGTGGACAGCTAGTAGGAATGGTGGACAGCTAGAAGGAATGGTGGACAGGTAGAAGGAATGGTGGACAGCTAGTAGGAATGGTGGACAGGTAGAAGGAATGGTGGACAGCTAAGAGGAATGGTGGACAGCTAGTAGGAATGGTGGACAGGTAGAAGGAATGGTGGACAGCTAGAAGGAATGGTGGACAGCTAGAAGGAATGGTGGACAGCTAAGAGGAATGGTGGACAGGTAGGAATGGTGGACAGCTAGAAGGAATGGTGGACAGCTAAGAGGAATGGTGGACAGCTAGAAGGAATGGTGGACAGGTAGAAGGAATGGTGGACAGCTAGAAGGAATGGTGGACAGGTAGAAGGAATGGTGGACAGCTAGAAGGAATGGTGGACAGGTAGAAGGAATGGTGGACAGCTAGAAGGAATGGAGGACAGCTAGAAGGAATGGAGGACAGCTAAGAGGAATGGTGGACAGCTAAGAGGAATGGTGGACAGGTAGAAGGAATGGTGGACAGCTAGAAGGAATGGTGGACAGGTAGGAATGGTGGACAGCTAGAAGGAATGGTGGACAGCTAGAAGGAATGGTGGACAGCTAGAAGGAATGGTGGACAGCTAGAAGGAATGGTTGACAGGTAGAAGGTGGTGGACAGGTAGAAGGAATGGTGGACAGCTAGAAGGAATGGTGGACAGCTAGAAGGAATGGTGGACAGGTAGAAGGAATGGTGGACAGCTAGAAGGAATGGTGGACAGGTAGAAGGAATGGTGGACAGCTAAGAGGAATGGTGGACAGGTAGAAGGAATGGTGGACAGGTAGGAATGGTGGACAGCTAAGAGGAATGGTGGACAGGTAGAAGGAATGGTGGACAGCTAGAAGGAATGGTGGACAGCTAGAAGGAATGGTGGACAGGTAGAAGGAATGGTGGACAGCTAGAAGGAATGGTGGACAGCTAGAAGGAATGGTGGATAGGTAGAAGGAATGGTGGACAGGTAGAAGGAATGGTGGACAGGTAGAAGGAATGGTGGACAGCTAGAAGGAATGGTGGACAGCTAGAAGGAATGGTGGACAGGTAGAAGGAATGGTGGACAGCTAGAAGGAATGGTGGACAGGTAGAAGGAATGGTGGACAGCTAGAAGGAATGGTGGACAGCTAAGAGGAATGGTGGACAGCTAGAAGGAATGGTGGACAGCTAGAAGGAATGGTGGACAGCTAGAAGGAATGGTGGACAGGTAGAAGGAATGGTGGACAGCTAGAAGGAATGGTGGACAGGTAGAAGGAATGGTGGACAGCTAAGAGGAATGGTGGACAGGTAGAAGGAATGGTGGACAGCTAGAAGGAATGGTGGACAGGTAGAAGGAATGGTGGACAGCTAGAAGGAATGGTGGACAGCTAGAAGGAATGGTGGATAGGTAGTAGGAATGGAGGATAGATAACTGGCAGAGCAGGATCTGGAGGACACAGAGTATACAGAGTGTCTTGCAGCTTGGGTTGCATGCATACTATGAACGTGTTCAGTGTGTCATGTATTGTTGCTGCCTTGTCGGAGGGAGCCATGTATTGTTGCTGCCTTGTCGGAGGGAGCCAAGCTGACCTTCCCACCACCACAAGAAACAACAACAACAAATGGAGGCTTTTTAATTTGAGCGTTAATATATATATAAATATTTTGACAAAATCTTCATTTTTGGAGAGGATCATTCTTTGTGGACCCAACACATAGAGGCCCACCAAAGTGGGTGTGGTAGTCCAAGTGGCGCGAGAGGATGTCTTTTCAATATACGGACAAACAGTTCCGTGCATGGAACTCCAGTCGCTAAAACTCTCCCAGCTTCTGCTTGCCGACTAATTACCCATTGAGCATTATTTAAGGGCTAGCTTTAAAAAATGCCGACCTCAATAAAGTTGAAAGTTCAATGAGCCTTTGAGGAGCAAGTGGCTTCAGGGGTAACGTCTTCACAAAGACAACAAAATATGCTCGTCCTTGTGGACTTATTTGAACCATAACAACACCCAAAGTTTTGATGCTTAGCAACATAAACCACACCGTTATGAATACAATTAAAGTTGAGACAATCCACCATATTGCAATTGTATTTATAACAGGTGGAATCCTGATCTAGAGAATCTCAAGGCTGGTTCACAATATCCTGCTAGGCCTTCGCGTCGCGTCACTTCTATGGAGTCGCCGCTTGAGCAAACTTGAACTTTCATCCAACCGGAACCACGCCCACTAATTAACAGTAGCCAGCGCTCATCTCATCCGCGCATCCTATATACCAGGGAAAGTGCTCACTGCTTCGATAAGTCTTTCGTCGTCCGTTCAGATTTGAAATCACCAGCTTTTACTGAAAAATCAAAATAAAGCACACCAGAACGACGAAAAACTCAAATAAACGCACACCAGAGTGTTGCAATCGCAGGTCGCTCGAATAGAACTCGATTCTATTGAATGCGACGCAATTTTGTGTTCACAATTTATTTTTATTGACACGTGTTGCATCACTTGAGCGCTTTGCATCTTGTGAATCAGCCTTCACTCAACCTTATTCTGAGCACAGCACCTCCGTTATCCGCAAGGCTAGGGACTGATTACCTTATGGCCACCGAGGCTCACTACATTCATAAGCTAGGCCATGAATGAAATTAAAAACACTTAATGCATAAACATGAATATCACAGTTCCGCGTGCCTACGCAGCCAGAACTACCGTATGCACATGCAGCATTTCATTTAGGGGGGGGGGACAGTCCCCCCTTGGAAATTGTATTATTAAAATTCTTATTGATGTTGATAAGTGCTTGACATCATGCCCCCCCCCCCTTGGACAATTTTCTAAATGAAACCCTGACATGTACAGTGATTGTATAGACAGTGAGTGAGACTTGTTGATTTATGAGGGCTGGGTAATTCACGGGAAAGAAAGAAGACGCAGATTATTGTTGCCATTGTACATATGGCCTTTGCTTTTAAGATACACTCTCTGTGCTTGCTGAGTCCCATAATTGGAGAGGTGAGGTTGCTCGAGCAACTGTCTGGTGCTAGTACCATCTCAGAACCTTCTCCAGCACCTCAAGTCCATCTCCAGCTTCAAGCAGATGAGGAGGTCTTTCACGGGAACCCTCTCCATTTTATCTGGGTGGTCCTTGATCCTCACAAGTGCTAGGTCTACTAACATGACTCTAAACTCGGCCGGAGTAGGCCAGTTCATTTCCTGCTTCTGCATTGGTAGGATTATTGGGTGATGAGAAGCCGGTCCTGTTCGTCTTTGTAATCATCTTTCTCTCGGTTAATACTAGGTCTGCTGTATCTTGCCTGAATTATCCAGAATTCTTTGCATTCCTCATGACTTTCCTTCTCGTGGGAATACCTACGCCATCATTGAGGCAAGCAAGAAAAAAGGTGCGGGGGGGGGGAAGCTCTTCTTCTTGAGGCCACAGACAGTAGCTAGCTGGCCAGCTGCCAAGTGCTCCGACTCTTGGCTCTCCTAAGTCGTACCCCAGCTATAGCCACGCTCAACACCTCCCCTTTCCGTTCCCTCCCAGCTCGATACACGAAATATCCGGAACGAACACACACTCCAAAACACGCTTACAATTAGCCATGCGGATAATCTGAATTTCCGGATGACTGTGGCGTCGTCCAGTTAATCAAGGTTCTAGTGCATTATTATTTACCTAAGCAGTTTTAATTTGGGTTGGTGAGGAGAGAGAGAGAGACAAGCACCAACGACAGACCCATTGCCCTCATTGCCCTGTAATTAGTACCCTTACCATGTTCTTCTCATCTTCAGCCCATCTCTTGAAAATCATGAGCGAGAGTCCCGCATGCAGCATGCCTGGGGTAGCGAAGACCACCATGGGACCAGGATTGTCAATGAAAGACTTGTCAAACGGCTACAGGGAAATGAAAACAGGTTCTTTCAACGAACACTAAGTTGACGTAACGAAATTACAACGACCTTCTCAATATTCAAACTTGAATTTTACTCTCACTGCGTTTCAAACCATTTTCATAACTTTATGTAAGTAACTGAAGAGTTTAAAATTGTCTCATAAAAAATCTAACAAGAGACAACCAGACTAATACCCATACAACCAGACATTAATGTACCTGTCCCCTTTCTCCCGATTTTCCTTCCAAATAATCCAGATACTATTGCACTTAATAAAAGCAGAAATAATACTAATATATACATCAATCTCCTAGATATTGCTAAGACTCTGATGCTCTAAGCCTTCATCAGGAATAATGAGATGCTAAGACTCTGATGCTCTAGCCTTGAGATGCTAAGACTCTGATGCTCTAGCCTTCATCAGGAATAATGAGATGCTAATAAGACTCTGATGCTCTAGCCTTCATCAGGAATAATGAGATGCTAAGACTCTGATGCTCTAGCCTTCATCAGGAATAATGAGATGCTAAGACTCTGATGCTAGGTAGGAACCCATCCACTAGAGATGATCCAAATCCCACCCAACCTCGCTAGGTAGGAGCCCATCCTCTAGAGATGATCCAAATCCCACCCAACCTCGCTAGGTAGGAGCCCATCCTCTAGAGATGATCCAAATCCGACCCAACCTCGCTAGGTAGGCGCCCATCCACTAGAGATGATCCAAATCCCATCCAACCTCGCTAGGTAGGAGCCCATCCACTAGAGATGATCCAAATCTCACCCAACCTCGCCTAATATAACCATATAAAACTGGTTAACAATACAGAGCAGGATTTTTAAACCGTGCTTTTATGTGTGTGTCACGCTGCTGAGCATGGGCAGTGCAACATGTAGCAACTGTCATTAACGCTGTGAAATCGAGCTATAGCAGCAGAGAGACAGAGGTGGAGAAGGGCTGATCTTGATGAGATAGAGCTACTTCTTGATGAGATAGAGCTACTGCAACAGAGACAGAGGTGGAGAATGGCTGATCTTGATGAGATATACTACAGCAGAGACAGAGGTGGAGAAGGGCTGATCTTGATGAGATAGAGCTACTGCAGCAGAGAGACAGAGGTGGAGAAGGGCTGATCTTGATGAGATAGAGCTACTGCAGCAGAGAGACAGAGGTGGAGAATGGCTGATCTTGATGAGATAGAGCTACTGCAGCAGAGAGACAGAGGTGGAGAATGGCTGATCTTGATGAGATAGAGCTACTGCAGCAGAGAGACAGAGGTGGAGAAGGGCTAATCTTGATGAGCTAGAGCAGTGCTTCTCAACCTGCGGCACGCGTGCCGCATGCGGCACAGTGAGCGTCTGAGTGCGGCACAGCTAGCAGCAACCGCCGTCGCGCTATACTAGGCAACAAACATCAAATCATTATTTTAAGAACGCGCACGTTTTTTAACGATCAATCTGGTAACGCTGATTTTTAACCGGAAACAGCAGAAAACTACAAATCAAAACATTGAAGTTGGTAACACTGGGAGGAAACATAAAATTGATCAACAACGTTGGAAAAGTGCCCCTCTCCACCTTTTCCTTCACTTCCACCCCCATCAGTATGGCTGCCCCCACCAGGAAGAGAAAGATCGCCGAGGAGAACCGCGGATTCAAGGAGTGCTGGACCAACGAATTTTTCTTCGTGGAAGACAGAAGCAACATTATCTGCTTGATCTGCAATGAGAAGGTGTCCTGGCCCAAAAGAGACTGTATCAAGAGGCACTACGATGCCAAGCACAGCAAGGACTACAATGGTCTGGCGGGACCGCAGCGTGAGGACAAGGCCAAGGAGCTGATGAACAAGCTCGGCCGCCAACAGAACCTTTTCGTCAGGCAGGGCAACACCAGCTTCAAGGTGGCCGCGATCATTGCGAAGCGCATGAAGCCCTTCTCAGATGGAGAGTTTGTCAAGGAGTGCATGCTGGCTGCCCTCGACGTCATGTGTCCTGAGAAGGCCGCCGTCATCAACAAGATCAGCCTGAGCAATGACACAGTGACAAGAAGGATCGACAGCTTGTCCAAGAACCTGACCGAGCAGCTCCACTCCCTGGCAACAAAGTTCTCTTACTTCGCCTTGGCCCTCGACGAGTCCACGGACGTCAAGGACACGGCCCAGCTGGCCATCTTCGTGCGCGGCATCGACACCAACTTCAACGTGATGGAGGAGCTGCTGACTGTCCGCTCCATGAAGAGCAGCACCACGGGCGAAGACATCTTCAACGAGCTGAAGGCTGCCATGAACGATGCCAAACTGGACTTCAATCGCCTCATCGGCATTGCCACGGACGGCGCACCGTCCATGTTGGGCACAGGGCACGGGTCGCGGCCTCCAGGGCCATGTGATGGCGGAGTTGGACTGCCAGGGTCTGTCGCACGAGCACTTGGTGTGGTGCCACTGCATCATCCACCAGGAGGCCCTCTGTGCCAAGATCTTCGATGCCAGCTTCAAGGAAGTGATGAGTAAGGTTGTCGGCCATGTCAATCACATCCGCTCCCATGCCATAAACCATAGGCAGTTCAGGCAGTTCTTGCTGGAGTTGGATGCCAGCGACGGCGATGTCATCTACTTTTCCGGTGTGCGCTGGCTGAGCAGGGGACAGACGCTGCAGCGCTTCTGGATCCTCAAGGAGGAGCTGTCCATGTTCTTCGCCATGAAGGGCATCTCGGCACCCGAGCTGGAGGACCAAAAGTGGCTTTGTGACCTCGCCTTCCTCGTTGACATCACCGAGAAGCTGAACACCCTCAACGTGGCTATGCAAGGCCGCAACAAGCTGGTCCACGAGCTGTTTGCCCACATCAAGGCCTTCCAGACCAAGCTGCAGCTGTGACAAGTTCAGCTCGAAAGAGGAAACCTGGCCCACTTCCTCTCCCTCAAGAGCCAGAAGGAGCACGATGGCGGCGAGTTCAGTAGCTTGCGCTACGCGGCCGAGATTTTCAAACTGCAGAAGGAGTTTGACACGAGGTTCAAGGAGTTCCGCGCGAGGAACACCGACTTCGAGCTCTTCAGTGTGCCGTTCAACTTCGACGTGTCTCAGGCGCCGATTGAGTTGCAGTTGGAGTTGTGCGACCTGCAGGCCAGCCTCGACCTCAAGGGACAGTTTCTTGGCAAGGAACTGGTCGACTTCTACAAGAGCCTGCCCCACGCCACCTTCCCCAACCTGACCCAGAATGCTCAGAAGTTCGTCTCTCTCTTTGGCTCCACTTATTGTGCAGAGCAGTTCTTCTCAAAGATGAAGAATACCAAGTCAAACAAGCGCAATGCTCTCACGGACGCCTACTTGCTGGCTTCTCTCAGGATCGCGTCGACGCATCTGCAGCCGGACTTCAAGGCCATCATGAATGAGCAGAAGGAGTTTCAGTCATCGCACTGATTGCCGGTGCGGCACACACTCATTCCAAAATTGTCTTATGTGGCACAGGAGAAAAAAAGGTTGAGAAGCACTGAGCTAGAGCTACTGCAGCAGAGAGACAGAGGTGGAGAATGGCTGATCTTGATGTGATAGAGCTACTGCAGCAGAGAGACAGAGGTGGAGAAGGGCTGATCTTGATGAGGTAGAGCTACTGCAGCAGAGAGACAGTGGTGGAGAAGGGCTGATCTTGATGAGATAGAGCTACTGCAGCAGAGAGACAGAGGTGGAGAAGGGCTGATCTTGATGAGATAGAGCTACTGCAGCAGAGAGACAGAGGTGGAGAAGGGCTGATCTTGATGAGATAGAGCTACTGCAGCAGAGAGACAGAGGTGGAGAAGGGCTGATCTTGATGAGATAGAGCTACTGCAGCAGAGAGACAGAGGTGGAGAAGGGCTGATCTTGATGAGATAGAGCTACTGCAGCAGAGAGACAGAGGTGGAGAAGGACTGATCTTGATGAGATAGAGCTACTACAGCAGAGAGACAGAAGGGCTGATCTTGATGAGATAGAGCTACTGCAGCAGAGAGACAGAGGTGGAGAAGGACTGATCTTGATGAGATAGACTACTACAGCAGAGAGACAAAGGTGGAGAAGGGCTGATCTTGATGAGATAAGAGCTACTGCAGCAGAGAGACAGAGGTGGAGAAGGGCTGATCTAGAAGAAAATGTCAGACGTACCAAAATATCTAACAGGGGAACAGCCGCAGCCACACAAGGAAAGAAACTTCCAGATCTAAACCAGTGTTTCCCAAACTTTTTCAGGTTAATCAAGCCCCCCCCCCCTCCAATTTGTTTGAAACACGGCAAATCCTGCATATGAAAACCAGCAAGCTGGCCAATAGAGATCAGTAGAAGTAATCTTCCAAGTAGTGCTTTACCTAACTAACCTTAATGTGCTTGAATTCAAACATATTTCTTTGGACAAACGTATTGCGTATCTTCTGGTTGGTCCACGTAATGAACAACTTGTAGTAGTGGTTAGCCTGAGGGGAGAGGATGGCATTCTTACTACTACTACTACTACTACTACTACTAAATAAAGCGGACACTACACGTACCTTCTCCGTTAGTCCAGTGGTGAAATAGATTGGGTACTTCAAGTTCATTCGGTCCCTACAGATTTTAAAAAACGAAGTAAAAAAAGCGTCACACACCACCGAGCAATATTGATGGAGGCGTGTCCAGCCCTGCCACAACATTCCTGTTTTGAGAGCCACACGAAAATATCCAGCTTTCCCTGTTCTGCTGGAATGTGATTGAGAAACGGCTAAACATCGCACCTAGGATATCCCAGGGACTATCCCAGGATGTCCCTAATGAGGGTGCCTGACTGTATATCCTTGACCTTGGTGTACTTGTCATTGTGCCTCCCTCGGGATGTTGCTAGCCATGCCCAAGCCTATCTTAGAATACCCTAGCCCATCCCTAGTCGTAGCACTTATTCCAGGATCCATGACATAAGAGTTAGTCACCTTCGCTACAGTAATCCTGGGGTAGTCCCAAAAGTCCTGGGAATCCAAGGATGACCTACAAAAGGTCTCGACAGAGTTGGTCTTGTATGGAGGCACTGGTGTGGTGAATGTCACAGGACAGTTAGCACACACATGCATACAGATGACTCACCAGAAAGTCTCTAGAAGAATGCACAACTCCTGAGCTCTTCCAAGAGCGAATACCGGAATCAAAACCTGGAAGATAATTGCAACTCACCAACCATTACATCACACCATTACATCACCCTGACAATTATTCATTATCAGTATTTATACGAAATGCAAAGGGGTCAAAACACAGATGGTGGTTGACCTTTCCCTCTCTTTCCATGCATTCGTGAATCTTCTTTAGAAAATCTCTTTCTCTGCATCTATAACATGGAGGATGAGAATGGAAGGGAAGAAATATAAATTTGGCATGGGTGGAGTAGTCTCGCATGGCCTGGCTATTATTTCCACCCCCTCCCGGCTAGAGAAAGTAATAGTCAGCAATAGAAGGCACGCTCTGCAGTCAGCACAGTCACTGGCAGTTGTTAAGCACCCACCAGAGAGAGAGACCACGCAATAACTTTATTTGCGAGACAAGAATACGCATTTGCAAGACTAGACATGATGAGTGTGTGACAGGCTGGATAGGCCAGTGCAGTTCTTGATCCCACACATGAATAATCCACACACTTCTCCCCCCCCCCCCCCCCCCCCCCCCCCCCCCTCCCTCTCCTCTTGATTTTGCTTGGGCAGAGAGTAACATTGCCTTACACAAGCTGAAGTTGTCTGCCATCTTCAAAGATAGTTCTACCTATGCAAGCATTTTATGGGCAATCTCGAGTTGCCTTGATGCTCGACCATCACAACCCAATTGCTCTGGGATGTTACAAAATAATAGCTCTATGTAAATTGCATCAGATTAGTACTTTTTCTAAATTTCCAACAGATCAGTACATGCATGCTAGGCTAACAACTAAGTCTTGAGATGGATCTAGAGCTGTGGCCATCTAGCACAGCTAGTGCTGGCATATGATAGGAATGATGATCACAGATATTAGTGCTTTGGTCCCACCATTTTACTGCAGGGCAAGTTATTTAGCTTGATACTACTAGAAATATTGGGGGCGGGGAAGAGAACGCATCCAAACAAAGGGAAAAAATGAGGTCCTTCCGAGACTTGAACTTGATCTTTGGATTCAAAGTCCAAGGTGCTAACCATTACACCACAGGACCACAAACAAGGGTTCAAAGTCCAAGGCATTAACCATTACACCACAACGAAATGACTTCCCCCCCACCAAAAAAAACGAGGTTTTGCTGAGACTTGAACTCGCAAATAAAAGTGTCCACACTGCACTTAAACCAATGCGGATTAATGCATGTTGAGTCAGAGGGAAAAGCTGATGCACATCGATGCGTGTTTGTCGCGTCCACACTAGCACCAAAATAAACCATACGAAGGGGGGAAAAAATCAGCCTACTAAGTCAGTCAAAATCAAATACTGTAGCTGTAGTTTTGAGAAGGTGAGAAGGAGTCTATTTTTGCATCCTTTTCTTGCTGATCAAACGACAGATGCATAGGAAACATTTTCTGCAGAGAAGAGGGGAGAGTGGAGGGAAAGGCAGAACCAACAAAGGTTGTGACTGCATGCACTTCAGAATTCCTGATAAGGCATATAAACATAGCAACAGTTCTTTAGCTATGTAGTTAGTCTAGCTAACTGCTAGTTTGGTCGCAAATAGCACACATCTAGCTACAAAGTTCCCAACTGCAGCATCACGAAAATGCGAGTGAATGAACTTTTCAACGCACACTTGCGTATTTATTTGAACGCTTTAATTTGTTGCTGATTCACATTGAACCACCTATTGAAGTGGGCATTATTTCAATTCAAATTCAGTATGGACAGGCCTAGAAAGAGAAAAAAGGAGGAAGAAAAAAAAGAAAAAAATGAGGTCCTGCCGAGACTTGAACTCGGATCTTTGGATTCAAAGTCCAAGGTGCTAACCATTACACCACAGGACCAGTCACTACCAAGAACTCGAAAGCATGCTCTATTTAGCAGACCTCTTTGAATCTCTGATGGTTGTTGCATATGTAGATTCTGTTATCAGCAGATCTGGCTGGCACTTATCAATCCAAGCAGATCTAATAGACCACAGAGGCACAAATAACAGTCTAGATCTGGCCCACAAATGTCGATAGCATACGTACCCCAAATGTCTATCTGGAGTCATATTGTAGTCGCCCTACAATAAGAAAACATGTTTGTTATTATTCCTTGGTCATTACGACTGGTTCACAATATAGCATGACTTTGCTCTAATGTGGCACACACTGCAAGCAACATTCACCAATGACGGTCAAGGTGTATACGTACGTACAGTAGAACATACACTTTTTTATTTCTTGGACCCTTCACTGGTGTAAGCGTATGTATGTATATATATATATGCCAAAAGCTGTTATTGAATTTAAAAATCGATAAAAAATTGATTTTAGGGTTTAGGTTAAAAAATATCCAATAAAGGTCAAAATATAACTACATTCTTTTTCTACTTGCCTACTGAATATAAAGGCTATAGACATTCGGTAACTAATGGAAAAACAACGTTCAGAATTCAAGCAGCTGTTTCACCGCGTTGAAAATGTCCGGTCGACTAACCTTGGAGGACTGTGCTTTCTCGGGTTCTGGACGATGATTTTGGACTGTCTGAGGGGGAAAGCAGTGACAAAGAAGGTGATGGCATCTCATCTGACCTTGGCCAGACCAGTGTTGACCCTGAAGCTCTGCCATCACTTGGCAAAGTAGTCTGGCTTGACTTACCTTCAAGCAAGCCTAGCGCTCTCATCCGAGCTGATGATTTGGATAAAGATGAGAGTGCTTAGTATAATGAAGAAGGCATTGACAGTGAGTTTAGCTATAGTTAGCTGTGCAGTGAGTAAGCAGCATGAACTGCAAAGGCTGTTTTAGCTTCCTTGTTCGTGGGTAGTCCAAGGGAAAAATGTATAATTTGAGCATAAAAAAAAAAATCAGTACACCAGTGTGTCACAAAGATGAACTGTTTCCCCCTTCAAACATCACACCATGGCCCAGTAGTTCCTTGTGTTTTTCTTTGATCTGGTGATTTTGTAGAATTTATTGGTTTCTGCATGGCATTTACTCTTTCCGTTATATTATGTTCATATTGGTCATGTATTGTGCTAATGCATATATGTATTCACATTTCTGGAATGTAGTATCAAATTGTGGTACCCTGTACAAGTAAAGTAATATTTTCATTATTGAAGACATTCAAAACACTCATTCCTGTGTGCATGGCATTTACTCTTTCCGTTATATTGCGTGCCCCCCTTGGAACATTTTTGCCCCCCCCCCCCCGCCCCCTTGAATTTTTTTGTATTATTAAAATTCATTAGAAACTTTATCACCATCATGCCCCCCCCCTTTAATATCCAGATTCCTCGCCCCCCTTGGACATTTTTCTAAATGAAACCCTGATATATGTATTCACATTTCTGGAATGATATAATTTAGTTATCAAATTGTGGTACCCTGTTAATGTTTTCATTATTGAAGACATTCTGATAGGGCACTTCGTTTTAAAGTCTCCTGGACCCATTTCAACATTATTGCCTACAGTATTAGAATATTCACGGTTCATCTTGTGTTTTTATTTTCCATTAATGATCTATGGTAAATGTACATGAAGGTAGCTCACTGGCTAAACACACATCAAAATAAAAATTAACAAGTTCAATTGAGATTCACCTCAATGCAGTTTCGTGGTATGTTTCTATGGCAACAAACACTAACCGCAATGTTGGTCAATACAAATGCTATCACATGTGGTATGGTTGCTAGTGAGTTTTATGAAGTATTGCAAGGCATATCTTCACATAGGTTGTTTATTCACAGTGAAAGGGTTAAGTTGCCTGTGGGAATATCCTGTCATGTGATGTATTATGTCAACATGCATAACGTGAATTATGCCTTTACATGGAGCTGGTTATGACATGATCTTACCGTGTAGACGACAGACTGATCACCAACTTTGATGAGAAACATGGCTGCCCCAAGCACATGACCAGCGTAGTAAGCCTTGATCTCTAGATTTCCACTCACCTGCCACAACAACAACAGAAACATTCCCGATGAAGGCTAGAGCATCTGGTCGAAACGTCAAGAGAACACAATTTCAAGTTGATTATTGAGAAGGTTATTGTAACATAAACACTATCGCCATTGTTATAACACAACACAGAAACAAGTCCCTTGTAGTTCCTACCTTGACAGTTTGATGAAGGCTAACCGTTATCACTTTACGCATGCAGTCCTGGATCATTTGCGAAGTGAAGAAATTCACCTCGCCTTTCTTCTCCACCGTTATCTTTCTGTAGTCCTCCTAACATCAAAAAGAACCTTGACACTTCATGTATCATTCACTAATGCTTTGTTACTAGAAGGATGGGGCATATAGCTTTGGTTGGATGAGTCATGAATATTGGTCCTTCATAACCACACATCTCTGTGAAGTAAGGAAGAGCTCCACAGTGGTCCAAGTGGAAGTGACTGCAAGAAAGAAAGGATGGAGAGAGAAATGCAGCCAAATCAGGAGAAGGATTGTCCACTAATTTGCCATAAAAATCTTATCACATCCCATTGGGATAGTATACAGTATCTTCAAGCTCAGTGCAGTCACAGCCAGGAGCTTATCACATCCCATTGGGATATGCATGCAGCTCAGTGCAGTCACAGCCAGCTATGCACTGCTTTGCAATGAGCTCGGGTGAAATGTGTACCCACACTGTATTAGTATTTAAATGGCAAACTTGAAGAGTGAAGAGCAGAGGAGGGCAGAGATAGAGAGTGAGGGGAGGGGGATGATATGAGAAGGGGACTACACTAGGAAGGGAAGGAGTATCATTTGGACCTGATGATGAGGCAGTCAATATGCTCAGTGAGAGAGCGGCCAGATTCAGTGATGTATGTGAAGTCTGGAAATCTCCTCTGCAGCACAAATCCACAGAAAAAGAAAAAAAATTCAGCACCTCAGCCTCAACAAAGGCATCTCACGTAGTGGCCTGTGCATCGTTTTGTTCACCAAGGCGCATAGTTAGTATTTTGCAGCTAACCCTTTACCTTCTTCATGGTGAGGAAAGAGGGTTTGGGAATGCTAATGTTTATAAAGTTGTTTTGCCACCACTAAAATGACGGCAATCAATTAGTACATGCTTGTTATGTGTACATACACATGGCCCTCCTGATGTTCCTGCATCACTTCATTACCTATGGAGTAAAAACAGAACTTATGCTTCCTTCTTTCTCTTGATATGGAAGGTCAGCCTCACAACTCAAACAGAACGTGCAGAAAGATCATTTCGGTTAGTCTTCTACATAAATTCCCCCACTGTGACATCAGTTCCTCCTTTTGTCAGAAACCCCACCCATACATTCCAACGTAACAAATTTACTATGCTTAGTGTTCCCCAACATTCTCTGACTGGGAAGGGTCAGAACACCAGACAAGGTCAGTTTCATTGCATTGACATTGAACATTTCATGCACTTCAACTTCTCCCTAAGGACAATTTGTCAACCAGCTGAGCATACTACGGTCACACATGCTACCTGGTTTCATGTGCCGAATAAGGAGACACAGGCAAAATGGCTTCGTGTACACAGAAGTTGCAATATCTAAGCTTATACATTATCTTCAAGACTGACCAATTGGTTCCTAGTGACAATACTCACATTAACTCATGAAACCTGTTGGTACTTATCAGTCAGCATCAGTTCACTTATTCAGATAATTGTATTTGATGAAAACGACACGGATGGTTAGAAAGTGATGTGCAAGCAAAAACAGTAGCTACCTGATCATTGTAACCCATGTGCATTCCACAGTCCAGCATCACATTCTTCCCGCCAAGAGATACAATGATACAACTACGGCCTACATCTGAGCACAAAAGAAAATCAAGATCACATAGCTTCACAGTGAGAACATGAGATGAAACTACAGAATAGCTAGATAGCAAGCTTCTATGTACCTTGCCCAGCGCCTGAGTGATATTTTTAAAACAAGCAACGGAAGCGGAGAAAATGTAGCATAGAAAGGACGAGACAGTTTTTCGTTCAAAGAAGCAAAAAGGCCATTCGTAACTGGCTTACCCAAAGGGACCGCTTTGATCTCTGACATAATTGCAGACAGACAAGTTCACCAGATAAGGCCGTAAATGTGGCAGAATAATTTTGGCGCCAATGTGAACCACAAACCGGTTTGTCCGGTCAAACGGGTTTTGCCGCTACCGTTGACGTAACCAACCACGTGATAGCTTAATGCCCACCCACCGGGTTGCACTAGAGCATATAAAAGAAATCATTTGAGTAGAGTTCTTGATCTGCTCGAATTCTGCGAAGGTACCGCCCTGGAAATAACTAGCGGACTGGAGTGAGGCGTATGGACCCTAGTCGAAGTTCGGCGCAGGAAGGCCGCCCTCCAGTAGAAACTGGGTCCACCTCTGCTGCTGTTGGCGCAGGAGGGTACGTGACCGTATCGGTATTTCTATAGAGGTGGTCTTTCTGTAGCTACGCTTCGTACGTGTGTTTTGGGGAAGTGAGATTTTTTTTTAGAGTTAAGCGCCACGTGTTATGAAATGGGACTCTTCTCTTAGTTTGCGGGGCTAGTTCTCTCCCTGTGTTGTACAAGTACCTGTTACTGTGTATAGCTGAAGGCCAGGAACATAAACTAAGGCTGATATGCCTCACAAGCTGTAGATATCAAAACTTAGACACCCATGACAATTTTTTTCCTAGTCTTTATGGTGACCATTTTGTTTCGTGTAGTGATTCTAGTGCCAGCTCGATCCTGGTGAGGAGTTCCACACCTCAAAATGTCTCTTCCCTTGAAGTTAAGACAACTGGCATCATTAGGGTAACCTCTCTTGAAGGTGCTCCAAAGAAAGAAGAGCCCAATAACGACACACCCACCCTTCCTATAATAAACACTTCAAACAACCTAACACCATTTCCCCTTTCTTCAAAGTCAAAGTCTGATGGCCCAACGAAGGTTTCATCACTTGAAAGAATTGCAGCTCAGCTTCAGGCTAATCAGTTATTGAAGAACCAATCCCTCGAGATAAAGTCTGACGCTGTGTGCTCTACCAGTACTACAATGACGACTTTTACAGCTTCCAGGCCCTCAAACTCCCCCTTGCTTTGCACTCTGACTCCTAGTACTGGAGGGGTTATTACACAGACATTAAGCAAAGTGAATCTAAGCAAGGCCATGAAGGGAACTGGTACAGGGTCAGTGACTGCCACACCCACTTCTTACATATCCGCTGTGACAACGACAGCAAGCACTACTTCGGCGTCTACTTCAGCATCGGTGGTGGGACAGGACTTGCTTGGGAAGAGAGTGCGGAAACAGTCGACAAAGTATGAAGATTTCGAACAGCCAGCAGTTGTGGTACGTGTCCTCGGTTTGGTTTTGTGTGACTGATCGAGTGCATGCCTGGGGGGGATATTGTAGTGCAATGAACTCTTTAGAAAATATGAGGGGTGGCATTTCAGGTAATTGCTAGCATCATGTATGGCAATATAAATTTACCTAAGCAAACTGATCGTAAAGGGGTTAAGGTTGCTTTTGTGTACCGAGGTGTCATTTTATCACAATATTGAAGGTTTCTCTCGTCCAGGGCCGTAGCCTAGCCATGGGATGATAATCTGCTGGTTGGTATTTCGGCAGCTAGTGAAAAAAAGCTAGTGAAAAAAGTAAAACATATTTCATAATGTCGATATTGATCTAAAGGCACTGATACATAGATGTGCTAGATTTCCTCTTTTGCTGGTATATAAGCAAGCCTATGTAAATCTAGGGTATACATAGGGAACACAAACATTTTGGCCAGGCCTACTGGCAATGATCTCTGTCAATGATCTCTGTTTGGATGGGCTTTAAATATCTTCATATATGGGACTAGAACAAACAGTTGAACGTAGCTGACATGATGGTAACATGAGATGTGTGAAGTTGCCATACATCATTGTGTATTATGTAGCTGCCAAGGTTATACACATGGTTCTTGTGTAAGTCACCAAACTTTACTACACATACACTTCATTCTAGACACCGGCCAAGATCCCTGCCATTGAGCCCGATTTGACGAAGCTTTCAGGAAAGACTGAAGGCTGTGTCACTAATCAGCTCCAGTACCTCTCCAAGTCTGTGGTGAGGGTGCTGTGGCGACACCATTATGCCTGGCCTTTCCATAAACCTGTTGACCCCATTGCGCTCAAGATTCCTGTAAGTTCAGTTTTGGTCAGTGATGTATGTGTGCTTATTCATTGCACATTTGTATGGTTTGGGTGGTGATCGGTTAGTTTCAATTTCTAAAGGCTGGTCACAAACTGCCACACAGATTTGCATTCCAAAAGGAGTTTATTCTCTTCTGATGCATTTGCAAAGTGAAGCCTGTCCATTTTTCTGTATTGTGAACCAGGCCTAAGTGTGAAGACATAGTGCTGAAGCTTCACTTCTGTGCTAAAGTTATCAGGAATTTTGTGGTGTTCTTGTTTTTCTTCTTTCCACCTCATTTATTCCTTCCCTCTTCTCGTTTATCTTCCTTCATTGCCTCCTCCCATTCTCTTCCACCTCTCCCACCCTCTTTCCTCCTCCTTTCCCACCCTCTACCTCCTCCTTTTCCACCCTCCTCCTTTCCCACGCTCCTCCTTCCCCACCCTCCTCCTTTCCCACCCTCCTCCTTTTCCACGCTCCTCCTTCCCCACCTCCTCCTTCCCCACCCTCCTCCTTTCCCACCCTCCTCCTTTCCCACCCTCCTTTCCCACCCTCCTCCTTTCCCACCCTCCTCCTTTCCCACCCTCCTCCTTTCCCACCCTCGACCCACCCTCGACCTCCTCTCCCACCCTCAACCTCCTCTCCCACCCTCGACCTCCTCCTCTCCCACCCTCGACCTCCTCCTCTCCCACCCTCGACCTCCTCCTCTCCCACCCTCGACCTCCTCCTCTCCCACCCTCGACTCCCACCCTCGACCTCCTCCTCTCCCACCCTCGACCTCCTCCTCGACCACCTCTCCCACCCTCGACCTCCTCTCCCACCCTCGACCTCCTCTCCCACCCTCGACCTCCTCTCCCACCCTCGACCTCTCCCACCCTCGACCTCCTCTCCCACCCTCGACCTCCTCTCCCACCCTCGACCTCCTCTCCCACCCTCGACCTCCTCTCCCACCCTCGACCTCCTCTCCCACCCTCGACCTCCTCTCCCACCCTCGACCTCCTCTCCCACCCTCGACCTCCTCTCCCACCCTCGACCTCCTCTCCCACCCTCGACCTCCTCTCCCACCCTCGACCTCCTCTCCCACCCTCGACCTCCTCTCCCACCCTCGACCTCCTCTCCCACCCTCGACCTCTCCCACCCTCGACCTCCTCCTCCTCCTCTCTCACCCTCGACCTCTCCCCCCTCGACCTCCTCCTCTCCCACCCTCGACCTCCTCCTCTCCCACCCTCGACCTCCTCCTCTCCCACCCTCGACCTCCTCCTCCTCTCCCACCCTCGACCTCCTCCTCTCCCACCCTCGACCTCCTCCTCCTCTCCCACCCTCGACCTCCTCCTCCTCTCCCACCCTCGACCTCCTCCTCCTCTCCCACCCTCGACCTCCTCCTCCTCTCCCACCCTCGACCTCCTCTCCCACCCTCGACCTCCTCTCCCACCCTCGACCTCCTCTCCCACCCTCGACGACCTCCTCTCCCACCCTCCACTATTTTCTTTCTACTTTTCTACCCTCATCCTCCTAGGATTACTTAGATGTCGTTAAGCATCCTATGGACATGGGCATCATTAAGAAGAAACTGGAGCAGAATGCCTACTGCAGCTCCAAGGAGTGCATAGCTGATTTCAGACTAATGTTCAACAACTGCTATAATTACAATAAGACGAATGATGTAAGTAAGTTAGCTAGCTAAAGCTGGTCCACATGTGCTATTGCACAGAGAGAATGTATTCTAAAGCTTGATTATTTTTTTTTGGGGGGGGGGGGGGGGTTGCATGATTGGAATCCATTTGGCAATAGATATGACAAGAATAATCTTGCCGAAAATATCCACTAGACCATTACAAAGTGAATTCACAGTGTCCTTGTGGCTGATGAACAGTGATTGTATCAAGGTAGGGATTTCCCCCTTGCCATTCATCAAGTTGACATTCCACCACCAGTTTCAAGTTAGCAGGGCCTGTGTTGTACAAACATTGCTTGTGTGTACTGCACTATGTATGTGTCGTGTCTAATTTTATCCTTGCCGAACAACTGAGTCACAGGGTCTTATGGATATCATAACATGTAGAGTGGTGTGGGTTGCAATACACTTCATGAATACACTTCATGCAGCATTTATTGAGTATGGAATGTCTCCAGTATTCACAATTGCAATATGAGCATGTATTGTTTGTGTATCTCTACAGGACATCACTCATATGGGCCATACCTTGGAGAGGCTCTTTGACCAGAAGCTTCTGTCTATGCCAAAGGAGGTGGGCTTTATTTAAATAAATGTTTCCATCTTGTATGTGTGTCTTACCTTGTGGGTGCGTCACTTGAATTCCCACCCTCCATTTTCCTTTTTTTGATTTTATTTCTCCATAGGAATTCATAGTGGATCCGACAGTGAAAGGGAAGAGGGGGAGAGGAGGTGCTTTCAAGAAGGCTCTCCCCGCCACCACTAGTCCAATTCCTGCACCTGTCCCTCCGACCCCCCACTCGACAGTGACTGTAGCTCAACCACCCATGACACCAGTGATCGGGGGTGCAGATTCACTGTCAATCCCCCAGCCTGTGGGTTGCACCACCACCACAGCCTCTCTACCTGGCTCAACGACAAGTCCGCAGCAACTCCTCAAGGTACGAAGATAAACAAGATGCTTCTACGTGGGGTTGGAAGTAGTGCAGATTGAGGTGATCCCACAACTTGATTGGTTCTGTGCTATTTTGGATTGGAACCTATAAATTTTGCAACTTGGTTAACTTTTGGGGGGGGGGGGGGGGGTATACAAACTGGATGGGATCCAGGATACTATTAGGATGGCTTAAGAAATTACACAAGTCACTAGCTAATTCAGAACAGGAAGAATGTGTGATGTTACTTTCCTGCAAATGATCGGGTGTAGAGAACCTCTCCTTTGTGTATTATGTGAATTTCTGTAATCTGTCTTCCTTGCCATTTTTTGTTTGCTCATCGTACTGAATGGACGTACATTATTTGATTAGTCTGTGGGGTACTGTTGAGCTGATCATCATCACACCACAGACCATAAGAATGTTTTACCTAGTGTGTTTATGGCAAGAGTAGAGAGATTTGCATTTTTGGTACTTCGTGGTGTCATTTATGTGTAGGTAGCATGTGAAAAACAACAAACCGACAGTACTCGTGGAATAGTGAAGAGGCGTCAATAGCAGGAAGTAAATGTTGTGCTTGTTTTCTGCTCATACCAATGAAAATTTATCTGCCACGTGTGTACACAAGTATGTTTGAACGTTCCTGAATGCCATACAACTAGGCCTGACTTCCACCTCGTTTTGTGGGTCCATTTTTGTTCTTATCACAACTATGTGCAAGGAAAGAAAAGAAACCCGCCTTGCTGGATCAGCTACTTCAAACATGGCCACTGGAGGTGTTCTGAAGCTAAACAAATGTTGCTGCAAAGGAAATCCTGCTAATAGCTGGAGAGAACCACACTGATGAGATACAGCTAATTGTGCTAATGCAAGCTTTGTTTTTGCCTCCCCCACGGTGTTAATGGGTTCACCATAACAGGTCCAGCTGTAGTGCTTTTATTTTGTATGTCGTTCACTGCCCTTGCTCTATGACTACTCACTTCTTGATTTTCTCAAAGCCTTAGAGATGAAGATGCTGCCAGCATGAACCTTAACATTTCAGCGGCTAAGGTGTTTTCTAGAAGAGTCGTGTTAAAAGCAATTAGAGTTTCATTGTGTGGGATCTATTGTTACTCTCTCTTGGATAATGGTTGCAATGTGGTGCTCATGGATGTGGACATATCTGCTATCCTCCAAAATATGATAGTTGCATGTACGGATGTTTCTGCTCTCAACCCTAATTAGCCTGCCTGGTTAACAATATCTCGTAAAAGTAATGTAGTGCGTTGTTATTCAATCTCCTTGCTCCCCATGATGCACTATTTTTTTAAATTTGTTTGGGGTGTTGTTGTTTTTGTATGGCTGGACACCCGGCCTATTGTGTGTGAACCAACTTAAGAGAGGACCAGGCTAGTTTTGTGGGGGTTTGTTGTTATTTTATTATTATTATTATTAGCATCCTGACAAGGCTAGAGCATCTAGTCGAAATGTCGAGAATATACAATTTGAAAAGTTGATTACTAAGAAGGTTATAGTTACTATTTTAATTACTATTTTAAGTTTTTAATCTTCATCCATTTTCAACAATTTGATCTCTAATCTCAAAAGATAGCCCATTCTATGTGCTCTCCAGTGATATTTGCATAGTAGTGTTTCAATCAGACAACTAGGGCTGAAGGCATGTCCACACTGCACAAGTTAATGTGCATTGGTCGCGTCCACACTGAATACGAATTAAAATAATGTGCATTATTCTGGTCCACCTCGATAAGTAGTTGAGTCTAATTAGAGCAACCGTACAAATAATTATGCGAGTGTGCATTGAAAAGAGTTTCATTACTCGCGTATTCTTGACGCTGCAGTTGGGAACTTTGGAGCTAGCTGTATACATCTGTGGGCTGGGGCCAAACTAGCTAGCAAGCTAGACCAACTACATAGCTAGAGAACTAGTTCTATGTTTATACAGTCACAACCTTCGTTGGTTCTGCCTTTCCCTCAGCTCTCTTCTCTGCAGAAAAATGTTTCCTGCGCATCTGTAGGAAGCTGATCAGCAAGAAAAGGATGCAAAAACAAACTCAATCTCGACTACAGCCTAAAGTATATGATTTTGACGGACTTTAGTAGGCTTATTATTTTTGCACAGTTTATTTCGGTGCTAGTGTGGACACGCATTGACAAGAGTTTTTTTCCTAGGACCCAACACGCATTGATGCACATCAATTTAGGTGCAGTGTGGACAGGCCTTTAATTATTGCAGTATCATATATATATATATTTAATTAAACAAAAACCATCTCCTAGAAGCCTTACCTTACACCCTCATCATGGATCGGCAACACTTGCCATTTGTGGTGTTATCAGAGTACTCACTTGTTTCTTGTACATTTCAATCCAACAATGTCTGATCGAGGACAGTACAACACTCGTACAACACAACAACGTTGAGGAATGAGTCAAATGAAAGAGTTTATTGGTGATAATGGGCCTGAACTCATGTTAGCATTGAAGTGGACTCCAATCCCAGGCTGCAGGACATAGGCATTGCAACAAAGGGGTTCAGCTTGAGCACACCTTATTTCCTTCTCGTTCCCTGACTCCTGCAACACTGACTTGTAAGGTTGGCCGCAGCCATCATGGACAAATCAGTCTGATTGTTTTTGTTGGCCAACCATACTCATTACAAACAACACAACATTGACTAACCTCTGTCTGTTACACACCCTCAGAAACTCCAAGACAATCATTGGCATTTCACCTAGTCACACAAATTGGAACAGGGTAGCATTACTGACAAGGCGATGTCCTTCTCTAAATCAGGGATCAGCTAGGATTTTTTAGTTCTAACTCCACAACCAACTATCTATTTAAAATAAAAAAATAAAACTCACCAACAATCTACTCACTAGAACCACCAGCACATGCAAGGTTAGCAAGGGTAGGTGGCCTGTGGTGGCTGGTAGGGCAGGACCAGCTATAGACACACTAACAGTCTGTAACTGTGGGTTTAAAATTACTATGGAGATTGCTGAAGATTCAGCTTCCATCAAAACATCTTCTGGTCTACTTTTTAGACCAAGCCTCTACCCAGAAACCCCTGGGCCTCTTCTTGACTCTGTAACATCATCGGAACGTAGCTTTGGTCCCACCAAGATCGAGCATGAGCTCAGTCTAATTTAAGAACCAATGCGGCCTGCACAGAAGTTGACTTTTATGCACTCTACTGTGCTGTTACTACGGTAATTATTTGTACTGAGTTTCGAGCCTCCGCTACAAACGGTTAGCGGATTGTGAACGGTCCAACCATTTGGGCTTCTACAATTGAAACGGTAGCATAAAAAGTATCATTATCAAGCATGGTTGACAATAACAAGCTGAAACTTCAAACAGGGCATAGTGTTTTGGAGGGGGGGGGCGATGTATTGTCATGTTGAAGTCTCGCTTAAACATAGCCCGACCACTCCTCTCTAGTGACATGGTCATTTTTGCTGATGGTTTGTTCCATCCTCAGGGATCCAGGAGCAATCAAGTGAAGAGGCATCGTCACATGAACATGTGGTTGTACTCCTCTCTAGTGACATGGTCATTTTTGCTGATGGTTTGTTCCATCCTCAGGGATCCAGGAGCAATCAAGTGAAGACGCATCGTCACATGAACATGTGGTTGTAGTTTAGTTTAATCAGGGGGGTATGGGGTGGGTGACTGCCCCTCCCCCCCTCTCCTTGGAAATTGTATTATTAAAATTCATTAGAAACTTTGTCACATCTTTAACCATCATGCCCCCCCCCCCCCCCCCCTTAAAAATCCAGATTCCTCCAGTTACCCCTCTCCCCCTGGACAATTTTCTAAATGAAACCCTGTTAATAGCATATCATATGTTCGTGGCCTCATTGAAGGGCTAGGGTTCACAATATAGAATGCCCAGCAGCTTCACAGTTGGCCTGTAGCGAGTTGCTCCTGTTTGTTGTGCACCATTCCCATGACGATATTGCAGTCAACAAGAACCTTGTTTGTAATTCTGTAGCATTAAGCCATGTTTGCACTGGCTTCTGGTGCACATTCCGGTCCTGCCCAATTCCCATATGCACTATTTCACTTTTTTAATTATGGGTAGGATCCAATCGTGATTGAGCTGAACCACCTTGGTTTGTGGTTTTGATCCCGATTCTCATGACTCCCTTTTTACTTCCACTATGACCATCTCCAATGAGGTCCCCCCTTTATCCCACTCAAATCAGCATTCACCAACCCCTTAACCCTTTCACTGCTGCAGGTAAATACCTGGGCCTTTTTCCTTCTTTTTTTTTTTTTTTTTTTTGGAAAAAAAGGTGATTTTGAAATCAATGCCAAAAAAATACTAAGAGGTTATTTTGAAATTCTTTTTGTGTGTTTAGGTAGGCAAGAGGTTGGCCTATGGGAGGGAAATTGAAATTTGGTATTTTGCATAATTAGGTGGTCATGTGACCTCATGTTGGCCATATTGGATTTCCCTTTTTTCATCTTTTTCATCAAATCTGTGATAAAAACTACTTTTTCTCCAAGAAATTCTTATGGGATGCCGTTTTTTTCACTGGATAATGATGAAGGTACATAAAATGAATAATAACATGAATTTTCATCATTTTATTCAAAAACAGACAAAAATCAACGTTTGTCATCGTGAAAAAACATGACATTTTCAAACAAATCACTGTAACATGTGTTTTTCCCAACAATTAGTCATTTATACCCCTCATAACCTTCTGGGATGATGGAATGCAGGTATTTGAAGTTCACATGCATATTTTCTAATGTGTTTTGAACATTTATCTGGTTATGTAACCCTTAGCAGCCATATATTTTGGTCACATTGATGTCGTTTCAATCTACAGACATAGCATTGTCACCTTGGCCCTGTGCAGGGCTGCCCAAGTCGAGCAAATCATCGGTCTCGTCCATTGAATACTCCCAATCACTGTCGGCATTATCATAGTCAACTGTTGGAAACGAAATACCTGTACCGTCCAAATCAAAGTTGTCCTCGCTGTCTGGTCCACAACTTTGCGCCATTTTTCTGCCTACCGCTGACTTTCCACGTGGAAATCACCTCTAGTTCATAGAAAAAAACGATAGATGGCACGTGCAGTGCAGGCGAATTTTTTTTAAGGATTATTTTCACATACCCGGTACTACCGGGTAAGCGCAATTCAACGACATTTTTTTCTACCCGGTACTACCGAGTATGCGCAGTGAAAAGGTTAAAGGGGGGGGGGGCAGTTGCATCTTTCTTTTTTTAACGTGTGGTTACCACTTTATAGCTCCGTAGATTCTGTAAACTTCATGGTATAGACTTGATATATAGCTCAAAAGATAGATCCCTCTGTGTGCTCTCTTTTGATACTTCATAGGTATAACTCGGTGGGGGGTGGAAAATGGAGTTTTATGGATTATTAGCGAAATTCATTTTCCACCCGCACGCTTGACCACGTACTTACATTTTTGCGCCTAATGAAAACACTCTTGTGTGTAGAGTAGGGCTTCCTCTAGCCACAGGTGCTAATTTGAACTCCTTAGCACTTTGCAATCTGGAATCTGTATATATTTATGCAGCAAAATCAGGCATTCAGGTTTTGAAGTTCCCTCCACTTTAGGTCTAGTAACTTGGCTATTAGTACTTATGAAAAATATTTTAGTATCAAAAGAGAGCACACAGAGAGACCTATCTTTTGAGCTATATATCAAGTCCATACCATGACGTTTACAGAATCTACGGAGTTATAAAGTGGTAACCACAAGTTTTTTGTTTCGTTTTTAATTTAAAAAATGCAACTGTCACCCCTTGGCCTGTCCACACTGCACCTAAACTGATGCACATTAGAGTCCCGGGGGGGGGGGGGAAGGGGGGAACTCTACAAGTCAATGCGCGTTCATCACGTCCACACTTAGCACCGAAATAAACCATCTGAAGCAAAAATAATCTGCCTACCAATGTCGATCAAAATCGTACCTGTAGTTGAGATGGAGTTTGTTTGTTTTTACGTCCTTTTCTCTCTGATCAGCTACCTACAGATGCAGAAGGAAACATTTTTGCTGCAGAAAAGAAAGAGGAGATAACTGAGGGAAAGACAGAACCAGGAGATTGTGATTGCACGAACTTCAGTTCCAGATGCAGTCCTTATAATATAAACACAGCAACACTTCTCTAGTTATGTAGTTTGGCCGAGGCCACAGGTAATGTATAGCTAGCTCACAAGTTCCAACCTGCAGCCATTGCGAAGATGTGACTGAATGAAATCATTTTAACGCACATTCGCATAGTTATTGGAACACTTTAGTATTTTGACTCAAACTACCTATCGAGGTGGACCAGATCAATACACGAACACGCAATATCTCTAATTCAGTGTGGATGTGACCAATGCGTATTATTAATGTGCATTGACTTGTGCAGTGTGGATAGGCCTTAAAAACCCAGACTATACATTTTGAGAAGGACAAAACAGAGGTCACTCATTAATCATATACTAAATACAGAGGCTGGCCAAGTGTACCTGGTAGCACTTTCTCTCTTTTTTATATTTTCCTTGTTATCTTTTTACTACAAGAGGAAGAATATCAGCAATCCAGGTAATACTGGACTTGGGCCATAAGTATTGATTAGGAAGTGTCGATCAGTAGTGCTAGTGGTGGCTCAAGTAGCAGATCCTGTTTCTAGTGAGCCAGATCAGAACCGGCTTTAAAAATGTTCTATGTAGTGCGAGTTACCTTGCTTATTTAAGTGAAGCTGATTCTTGTACCAAACTATGATGCGAGTTATTTAGGATGAGTAATGGCCATGACTCTTCCCCCACCAATAATGTAATATGATACAAATTAATTAAGTGGAGTGTCCGTCAGCTAACCAGTCGCTTGGCTTCATTTTCTTGTTGTTTCCATTCTTTTTTTCCTCCCTCCTTGTTCCCTCACCTTTTTTTAATATCTTCCATCTCCCCTCAGGCTCGACGTGGTGTCAAGAGACAGGCTGACACCACCACACCCTCCACGGGTCAGCCTAGCCCAAGCTCTGTTGCCACCACCATACCCCTCCTCACTGGCGCCATCAATCCCCTCTCCTCTCATCCTCTAGTTCCTCATCGGAGAGAGTCCACCAGACAAGTCAAGAGACCAAAGCTGGATCTACCTGGCGAGAGGTCTTACCAGCAGGTAGGAGAGGTCGTTTATTGTTCCTTGATGTCTTACTGAGCATGTTGTTGTTTGGGATATTGGTGTTTGAAGTGGTTCTTCTCTTGGTAGTTTTCTTCTCTTGGTAGTTTTGTAAACCAGTGATATTTCTCTTTACTTATTTTGTAGTCACGGAAACAAAAGCCACTATCGGTTCAAATGAAGTTCTGCAGTGCCTTGATGAAGGAGTTGTTCACAAAAAAGCACTTGGTTAGACCTGGAAGCTTTGACACCCTCTAATCTCTGCCTCCTGTCCACCACAATTTCCCTCTCGATTTCCTTTTCTTCAACTTCTCCTCTTCATTTCTTCCCTCTCCTCCTCTTTCCTCCCTGTCTCCAGGCCTATTCTTGGCCTTTCTTGCAGCCTGTGGACATCTCTTCACTGGGCCTGCAGGATTACCTTGACATCATCAAGAAGCCAATGGACCTAGGCAGCGTCAGGGTACATAGTAGCATAACAAATTGTATTATTGAAACTCAGACTTATGTGTGTATCTAAAATGGTGTAGCTGTTTTTATTACTGCTCTTGTTATTTATTCTGGACACAGAACAAGTTGGAGAGCAGGGAGTACAAGGACATGACAGAGTTTGCAGCTGATGTCCGTCTGACTTTCACTAACTGCTACAAGTATAACCCTCCAGATCACGATGTCGTCAAGATGTGCATGAAACTGCAGGTAGGGGGGATGGGATCAGGCTCAGGTATTGTGCACCTAACAACCACGATGTCATCAAGATGTACATGAAACTGCAGGTGGGGCTGAGGTGGATGGGGGATACAGATCGGGCTCCGTAGTTTTTCCCTTCTTTTTCTATTTCTTGAAATGACATCTAGCTGATTTGTCCTAAAAGTCTTAATTTCTCTGAAGAGAGGGCACACAAGCCAGGCTTTCCTTGACATAGCACCTCTCAAATCAGGCTTTCCTTGACATTGCACCTCTCAAGCCTTTCCTTGACATTGCACCTCTCAAGCCAGGCTTTCCTTGACAGAGCACCTCTCAAGCCAGGCTTTCCTTGACATTGCACCTCTCAAGCCAGGCTTTCCTTGACAGAGCACCTCTCAAGCCAGGCTTTCCTTGACATTGCACCTCTCAAGCCAGGCTTTCCTTGACAGAGCACCTCTCAAGCCAGCTTTCCTTGACATTGCACCTCTCAAGCCAGACTTTCCTTGAAAGGGCACCTCTCAAGCCAGGCTTTTCTTGACATTGCACCTCTCAAGCCAGGCTTTCCTTGACAGAGCACCTCTCAAGCCAGGCTTTCCTTGACATTGCACCTCTCAAGCCAGGCTTTCCTTGACATTGCACCTCTCAAGCCAGGCTTTCCTTGAAAGGGCACCTCTCAAGCCAGGCTTTCCTTGACATTGCACCTCTCAAGCCAGGCTTTCCTTGAAAGGGCACCTCTCAAGCCAGGCTTTCCTTGACATTGCACCTCTCAAATCAGGCTTTCCTTGACATTGCACCTCTCAAGCCAGACTTTCCTTGACAGAGCACCTCTCAAGCCAGGCTTTCCTTGACATTGCACCTCTCAAGCCAGACTTTCCTTGACAGAGCACCTTTCAAGCCAGGCTTTCCTTGAAAGGGCACCTCACATGCATAAGATTAACTGGCTGCTAAATGGCTTAGACACTCTTGAAAATAAGCTCTGCTGTCCAGTGAGAGGGCCCTATACTGAGAATACAAGCTACAGAGATGCTGTCCAGTAAGCTGTCCAGTGAGAGGGCCCTAGACTGAGAATACAAGCTACAGAGATGCTGTCCAGTGAGAGGGCCCTAGACTGAGAATACAAGCTACAGAGATGCTGTCCAGTGAGAGGGCCCTAGACTGAGAATACAAGCTACAGAGATGCTGTCCAGTGAGAGGGCCCTATACTGAGAATACAAGCTACAGAGATGCTGTCCAGTGAGAGGGCCCTATACTGAGAATACAAGCTACAGAGATGCTGTCCAGTGAGAGGGCCCTAGACTGAGAATACAAGCTACAGAGATGCTGTCCAGTGAGAGGGCCCTATACTGAGAATACAAGCTACAGAGGATGTTTTTGCTGAGGGATGTTGAATATACTCCAACCCACAGTATTTAATAAGCTAGTAATAATAATGTGCATGTGATCTAGCTATATTTAGAATGAAACACGCACAACTGGTGTAGTTAGAGTGATACCTGGCACTAATGATGCCAAGGCAGGCCTTATGGAGGGAGTACTTATGATCATGGCATGAGGCCATGCATATATTAGGTCATGGTGATATGTGTTAAATCTCTTACCAGCCAGAAACAGGTAGTCAGAAATGTTGAATTGATGCCAGATCAGTGTCTTGGGTGGGTGTGGATGTCTAAAAAGTGGAACCCTGCATGTCGTACTATAAGTCACAGCTCTGGGCTAAATGCACGTCCTGACCAGCTGGCTATTTTATATGCAGCACATGCAATTCATATCTGTAATAGGACAGGCCCTGTTGGAATGTGTACAGAATTCCTATAACATCACAGGCAGACGGGAAAACAACTCCTACTACATAATGGACAACTTCTCAGGGCAGACGAGGGATGTCCGGCACTGCCACAACCTTTTTTAGGGCAGACCAGGCACATGAGAGATGTCTGACACTGCCACAACCTTTCCTATAGACCAGGCACATGAGAGATGTCGGGCACTGCCACAACCTTTCCCAGGCACATGAGAGATGTCGGGCACTGCCACAACCTTTCCTAGAATAGACCAGGCACATGAGAGATATCTGGCACTGCCACAACCTTTCCTAGCACACGAGATATGTCTGGCACTGCCACAACCTTTCCTATAGACCAGGCACATGAGAGATGTCGGGCACTGCCACAACCTTTCCTAGAATAGACCAGGCACACGAGAGATGTCGGGCACTGCCACAACCTTTCCTAGAATAGACCAGGCACACGGAGAGATGTCGGGCACTGCCACAACCTTTCCTAGAATAGACCAGGCACACGAGAGATATCTGGCACTGCCACAACCTTTCCTAGAATAGACCAGGCACATGAGAGATATCTGGCACTGCCACAACCTTTCCTAGAATAGACCAGGCACACGAGAGATGTCCGGCACTGCCACAACCTTTCCTAGAGGCATACGAGATATGTCTGGTACTGCAATTACCTTTGTGTGTTGGGGGGAGGCAATGATGTCCCTAATGAGGTTGACTGACTATGAGGTTGACTGACTATGCAGCATGGATGGCATTGTGTCACAGTGAGGTAATGAGGTCATCATGAGGTTGCTCGTTGTCTTTGGTGCTTAATTAAATCATTATCACCTGTTTGCTCACAGGCCAGGATGGTGTGATTTTTGCCTCAAGACCCTCTACTAAGGGGGTTGGGTATATAAATGATGTTTTTAAAATTGGCTGGCTGCCATCATTAGGGTCATAACATTATGCTGGGTTTAATTAAATTGGTTGTGGAATGTCAATCTGGAGTCAACCCTACCCCTAGGGTTAAATGTGAGGGGGGGTTGTCCCTTTTCGAGAGTGGAGGGCTTCGTTAGCCATATGCAGCTAGTCATTATGGCTTACCACTTCCTTAGTGGTAGCAGCCTGCTGACCCAGTGCTATAGTATCAAGATCTCTGGGGCCCATACAGGGTGGCGGCTACCACTCACAACCAATGAAGGGCCATATTACATATTGAAGTAAACAAAGTGGTTGCTAAGGGTAACTTCAAACTCATGTCCGTATGCCATTTGTTCCATTTTTCAGCAATTTCTTGTACAAAACAAAGAACCCTTGAAACTGTTAGTTCTAACTATACACTGACACACTTCTGTGGTTTGTAGCTATAGCCTTCTCGATAGGTAGGTAGCATAACTAACCTGAGCTATGGCTCCTCTTGGAATAAACCGTATTATAATTATTATTATATATATAGAGTACTTTTCTATATATATATGTATATATATATTGTGGTTATGACTTTGGAGTTCCATAAATTCTGAACACTGTATGGACCTGATGAATATCTTTAAAAAAAAAAAATCTCTCTGTATGCTCACTTTTTATTTTGTTTTGCGTAGCTATAAATATGTCAAAGTTAACTGCAGCCAAACTGCACCTCAAATCTTAAGGCCTGCGTTTGTTGCAAGTGAGGCTCCTGATAGGAAAGTGCTGCTAGACAATTGAATTGGTATCTGTGGCTAGAGGAAGCTCGGCTCTGCGTGATAAATGTTTTCTAAAATGTAAGTAAATTCCTTCCGGGGGTTGGGGGCATCTTTTGAGCTAGTTAAGTTTGTGGAATCTATGGAGCACCGATATCATAACCACAAGATTTTTTAAAGATGGTTAGCCACACACACCCACCTTTAAGTTTTATGTTCTAGTCCTGATGTTCTTCAGTGTTTCCCAAGTTTGTGTCTATATATTGAGGGGACATAGATTCTTATAAAAACTTGCATTCACGACTTTGGAGGTCCATATACACTACACTCTAAAAAAATTGTCAAAAGATATGATTGATACTATAGACCTAACCATCCTAATAATTTACATGCTATCAAAGTTGGGGACCTCAAAAATAACGTGGCGTCAGTGATCAAAAATAATTTTCTAAAGTTGATTGTCGTCAATCTCGCTTGACCTCATGACAAGTATAGTAAGAATTTGTGGTGTCATTTTCCCCCTGCACTTGTAGGTGCAAATTCCTGGCTGCGTTAGCCCTCCCCCCTTTCTGATCCTTCACCTCCTTGGGATATTGTCTAGTGTTGTTAAATATGTATGCCCCCTTCAACTCAATCCTAAATGCAGCCCTGCCTGACATGTTCACCAATGTTTTTTTGAACCTACACGCACCCAATAGATGCCATAAGGGGGGAAATTAATGGTTGGGGTTGTAGTTGCCGTCATGAATGGTACATCTTCTTGGCTTTTACTGCTGCGTCATGAATGGTACATCTTCTTGGCTTTTACTGCTGCTTCTGGTAGCCCTTCTTCGGAGGAAAGCTGCACAAACACCTCTGCTTACCTGGTATTACCATTTGATAAAGGAGTTGCCCCTGGATGGATTTCTTTGCTACAAGTTTTGTTGTGTAGACAGCAATGCGTAGCTTTTGTTTGGCTTGCCTCAGTGGAGCTGATTCTTGTACCAAACTGCAGCTTATTGTATAATGTTGGGATATATATATAAGGAAGGAGAATCCCCTCACAATGTCTGCAGTGTTGTAATCTGTGTCACAAGCATTTACAGGCACCAACTCTGACATTGTTCTCGCCAAAAAATGAACGGTGTGCACATCTGCAAACCCGCTTAAGAGGTTTGTTGTCATCCCTTTAGTAAAGCGAGCTCTCCAACACTCTCCGTATACTTTAAGGGCCTGTCCACACACCACCTAAACTGATGCACATAGGCACGTTGGGTCCTAGGAAAATAACTCCCGTCAATGCGTGTTCGGCGCGTGCACACTAGCACCGAATAAATCGTATGAAGCAAAGACAATCAGCCTAGCAAAGTCAGTCAAAATCATATACTATATCTGTGTAGTTGAGCTGGAGTACTTTGTGTGTGTATATTATGTATGTCCTTTTCTTGCTGATGCGCTACTACAGATACGCAGGAAACGTTAGCTGCAGAGGAGAGAGCTGAGGGAAAGGCAGAACCAATGAAGGTTGCGACTATACGAACTTTAGGATGTATAAATATAGCAACAGTTCTTTAGCTAGCTAGTTTGGTCTCGGGCCACAGATAGTGTACAGCTAGCTCGAAAGTTCCAAGCTGTAGTCATTGCGAAGACGTGGCCACAGATAGTGTACAGCTAGCTCGAAAGTTCCAAGCTGTAGTCATTGCGAAGACGTGGGTGAAATTTCAACGCAGACTCGCGTAGTTATTTGAATGCTTTACTTTAATTCATTGCTCTATTGGGCTTGAACCACGTACGAGGTGGAGTAGATCAATGCGCGTTGACTTGTGCAGTGTGGACTGACTGACTGCCCTCGAGTCAAAAACTAGCTGCTGGTTGATAATTTTTAGGTGTACATGAACACCATAAGCTCGTGAGTCATGTATCTGACATTCCAACATGCACTTTCCACTTTGTCCTCGTCTCTCTCATCTGTGTTTTTTAATATTTACCTGCCGTTATAACAGGAAGTGTTTGAGGTGAACTTTGCTAAGATGCCGGAAGAGCCTCCTCCTGAAGTCAAGGACTCTGATGAGGAGACGTCTGCGGGTGAAGAGAGTGGGACAGATGGAGATGATGAGTCGTCTAGTGGGGAGGACTCTGAGAGTGAGGCTAAGCGAGCTAACCAACTCAGCTACCTCCATGAACAGGTGAAACTGTGAAACACTAAGTTTGTTCATGGGAATTAATTTCATGGTGTTAAATTTTAATTGTGTGTGTGTGTGTGTAATATGTATTCACATAACCAACCCTCCCCCAAAATCTCAGCTAGGGCTCGCATTTTCTTAGCTGCCTAAGTGTAGGTTTCAACTGATATTAGCTCCAAAAAGAGACCAAGCGTGCCTTGCTTAATCCTTCACTATGGTAGTAAGCTGGCAGCGCAAACAAAATGCTTGAAAATGCAAATAAATTTTTTAAACTTGAAATCCGTCTCAAGTGTCCGTCATAACTTGCATGCAATAGTAGAAACTTTTAGTACCAAATAACGCATGCAATAATAGTATGTCCATGACTCCTGTGTCTCTCTCAGATGTGGACACATGGGGGCTAGTTCGCATGTTTTTGTGTAATCATAATTTAGTAGAGACCGCATATGCTGCTTAGCTTGTAGAGTTCTCACTCGGGGAAACCATTACAAAGTCCAAAGGAGGCTATAACTGATCCTTTACCAAAAAATCTGCTGTTTGGTTGGTAGAATTTTGTGCAACCGTTTCAAAGTCCTGAGGTTGTAGCTCACACAGCATGAGTGCAGTCAGAGTAGTGACAAGGTATGGTATGTGCTGATTTTTGTGTAATGGACAACAAACAACTAGTTAGAAAGTATTTAAAAGCCCTGAAGAGCCATAAGCTCAACACTTAGTGTAGTCCTCCACCACTTGGCTCTATAAAAAATAAAATTGAAGAAAGAACAGAAATCTCAACACACTCTTAGTTTACATAACGAAATACTCGATAATCAACTTGAAATTATTCTCTCAGCATTTCAACGAGATGCTCCAGTTCATCAGGAATGAAACATCGAGAGAGTCGACTTCTATCTGATGATTGAGGTCATTGTAAGAACAAAAAATATTGTTATTTAGAAATAAACGGCTACCGTATTTCCTCGAAGGGTTACCACGGGTTCAAATAGTTCCAGGCATCCTAACAGCGAACACTAAATGTTCGAGGCCGTACACAATTAATCCCAAACCCAGACTATAGACATGCGCAAGGTTAATTGAAAGTGAGCTCAGCAATTTATGGTGTGCTTCACTACTAAATCCCTGCTTTAGCAGTAAATTCTTGGCCATGCGCAAGATGTGATATGTTGCAAATACTATTGAAAGGCAAGTATCAATAGAGGAAATACGGTATGTTGGAAAGGAGACGAACACTGTACCATGTAGACCACGACCAGTTAGAGATGACCCTTTACCATTTACAATGTAAAATCAGCACAGTAATGGGAGCACTAGTACAGCAATAGTAAGTTTGGCTGTGTTTGCCTGGTGCATGGGGGCACTAGTACAGCAATAGTAAGTTTGGCTGTGTTTGCCTGGTGCATGGGGGCACTAGTACAGCAATAGTAAGTTAGGCTGTTGTTTGCCTGGTGCATGGGAGTACTAGTACAGCAATAGTAAGTTTGGCTGTGTTTGCCTGGTATTGGTTAAAATAGGTAATTGGATAGTTGTTGTACCTACAGTGTCTTGTTGCTGACACTATATGCTACTACCACACTGTGGATTTCAGCACATTCCATCACGAAGTCATAATGTAACCAAAGGGTCGGTCACTACCGCCTCCTTCAAGGACTTGTTAAATGGTTGACTTGATTAAGTAAACAGCATCGCTATGTGGTGGTGCTTCGGTAAAGAAACCTTGCCAGGAGTTTTGTATTTATCAAAAAAATAGTCTATGTTGGAGATTCCCGGTCAACCCGATTTCCTGTTTTACTTTTCTCAGCAGGTGGGCTTGCAGAGATGGATTCCCTGAAAGAGACCGTCCATGATGCAATTAATATTATCTACTATTTGGAGGGCTGGCTTTCTCGAGGCTGATATGTTTTCCCAATTCTAATTATAAAACGGCACGTGAGCTGGCTTGGTTGAATATTACCTCTTTTCTGCAATCATAGAACAGTTTGCTGCCATGCAGTGAAACATTTAGAGTCCTCTGTTGGACTAAAAAAGTGTTATGAATGATCTTTTGTACTCTAGTTATATGTGTGGAGGAAACCGAGATGGGGGGAAATTAATCCACTAACATTGATCCTTGAAGATGAACTTCAAGATTTTTCACACAGCCTACGTTTTTGCACTGCCAATTTGCTACTTTAGCAAGGAATTCAAGGCAGCTGGTGTCTTTTTGAGCTAATAGTGGCCAAAACCTCCATTATTGTGAACAGTTAGAAGTGATCCAACGCGATGTGACAGCCCAGCAGCATATTGTGAACCAGCCTTTACTCTCTGATATGTCAGGGAGTGCTATAGCACTCTGTGTATTGGTTTTACCCACTTTCTTCTTTTTTTTAAGGGTAGGCAAGTGGCACCCCGCCACTCACCCAACCCCAAAATGCTCATGTCTCAACTGAGAAGTTGTGCAGCTTCTTAGCTGCCTGAATGCTTGTTTCAAGTGATGAAACACTATTTTACACTCACATAACTTGTGGGCAATGGGGCTGTTCATGAAAAGTTGAGTACCAGAATACTCCAATTCATGACCGCGACTAAGCAATTTCTCGATTGCAATAAAATGGTGTGGTTAGTGGTGGTTGTCAACGATGCAATCCAACGAGTTCTATTATGGGCAGAACTATGATCTTATTTGGTTTGTGGTGTATTTGCTACTGGGCAACTGTTAACAAATCCAAAGGGGACTGCAGCCATTTTAACAAGTCCTTGAGCAGTAGCTGACCCTAAAACAATAGCAACAACATGTATGTGCTGAGATAATTGCGTGGTGTACATGGGTGCAGTCAACAATAGCAACAACATATGTATGTGCTGATAATTGCGTGGTGTACATGGGTGCAATCAACATATGTATGTGCTGATAATTACGTGGTGTACATGGATGCAGTCAACAATAGCAACACGACATGGCATGTGGTAATATCCAACAACAATAAATGAATGATTTAGAAAAAGTCTTTGATAGCTTTGGAGAGTCTGAAGCTCACCCTTGGAATAGTCTTCCACCGTTCAACTATTGATATCTATTAACAACAAAGGGGGAGGGGGCAACTTGAAGCGTTTATTATCTTGAATGAAGTTGTACGCTCTCTCGATTAGTCCGCGCACCAACAGGACGTATGAAAGCTCCAGAGAAAATGCTGGAGTGGGTGGAGGAAGCGTGGCAATCGGTCGCCACTGTGGTGACATTCAAATCCTTCAAAAGCTGCGGCATTTGCATTGAGACAATGGACACATGGTGACAGCATTCACTGTTTAGAGCCTGGGCAAGTAGCAGGAAGTGTTGCCAGCTAGACAACTCCAGAATAGGGAGGGGAAAAATGGCAATCCCTTCGCTAGTGACAATGTTGACTGTGAAGAGGACGATAGTTAGAGCACCAACACTACTATTATCCATAATTGTCAACTGTTCGAGATCACCTGATCTCGTGCAATTGTGCGCATTCCTATTAGTCATGGTTAATATAGAGTGCGTCATCGAATAGGACACACAGTGGAAATAAAGTTACACCTTTATTGCACTGCTTTAGTGATACTGATAATGGCTGATGTAGATGATTTTGTAAGTGGTCAAAGTGTGTTTTAGAAATTCAGGATATTTCTTGTGTAATTTCTCTGTAGTATTTTGTTATTTTAGCAATTATTATTCAACTGGGCCCCATTGCTTGGTAGGTAAAGAAGGTCCACGAACAACTCAAGGCTCTGAGCAGTAACAAGTCGAAAAAGAAAAAGAAGATTATCATGGCGGATTTGGACGTAGGGGACCCTCTCTTCCTCCCTGCTTCCTTAGCTGTTGGTACTGTCGACGTCTCAGCAGCATTGTCAAGAGGAGGAGGAGTGCCTGGAACAATGAAGGTTCCCAAGAAGAAAGCCAAGAAGAAGCCCAATGCTAATAATAGCAATGGTAGTATTGGGGCAGGTGGTAGAAGTAGTAAAGTGCCGTGGACAGCGCCAGTCTCCAAGAAGCTGAGGTCCATGCCTGCTGCCCCTCCAGTAGCCAAGAACCCTTCGAGCAAGTGAGTTCCTTACTGTATCTTTGACATTTAATGATGTTTTTCAGCTAAATGGCAGAGTATATATATTTTTAATGCAGATAAAATGTAGACCATTCAGTATTTTAATATTTCTACGCGTGTTTGAAGTAAATCATGCCAACATCTTCACTGAACACTGCACCACACTCACCCACATTGCCATTTGACACTAACTAAAGGCCTGTCCACACTGCACAAGCCAATGCATGTTGGTCACATCCACACTGAATTCAAATTATGTGCAATATAATTCTGGTCCACCTCGATAGGTAGTTTGATGCGAATCAGAGGCAACCAATTAAAGCGTTCAAATAAACGCTTGTGTGCGTTAAAAAGAATTTCATTCACTCGCGTCTTCATGATGCTGCAGTTGGGAACTTTGGAGCTAGCTGTATGCTATCTGCAGCCAAACTAGCTAGCTAGAGAACTGTTGCTATGTTTATACCCCCCTGCATCTGGACTTCTGAAGTTTGTGCAGTCGCAACCTTCATTGGTTCTACCTTTCCCTCAGCTCTCTTCTCTTCTCGGCAGAAAATGTTTCCTGCATATCTGCAGGTAGCTGATCAGCAAGAAAAGGACACACAAACCAAACTCCATCTCAACTACAGCTACAGTATATGATTTTGGCTGAGTTTGGTAGGCTGATTATTTTGGCTTCGTACAGTTTAGTTCGGTGCTAGTGTGGACGCGATGATTGCGTATCGATGTACATTTTCCTAGGACCCAACGTGCATTAATGCGCATCAGTTTAAGTGCAGTGTGGACCGTCCTTAACGTGCAGACATCTGGGGGGAGGAGGGGGGGCAGTCACCACCTCCTTGGAAATCGTATTATATCACATCGTAACCATCATGCCCTTCTTAGAAATCCGGATTCCTACATACCCACCTAACACACACATGCTCCTTGGGAAATTTTATAAATGAAGCCCTGGACGTCCTCTTCCTCCTCACTCACTCACCCAAATTACCTTAAGACACAAACTAACGTGCAGTCATACTCTTCCTCCTTCACTCACCACATTACCTTAAGGGGGGAATCGACCATTTTGTGGGGGTTTTAAAAAATGTGTCATAACTATTGAATGCTTAATCCATTTCCAAAGATTATGGTCTCAAAATGTAGCTCATTCTAGGTGCTTTCCAATGACATTAGAATAATGGTGTTGCAATAAACTAGGACTGAAACATGGGTAAAACCACAAGGGTCCTTTTATATGTTTAGATGCGCTCCTGTACCCGAACCACAGGTTTTCAACACTTGCTATTTATGGTGATATTAGAGTGATCACAGATACGTCTTTTGAATTGATAGTTTTTTTATATTTTTATTATTCACCCCAACATCCCCAATTTCATTTTTATGCTGTCATATGCTGTCAGACTGACATATCTCATCAGAAAATGACTGGATTGGTTATGAGTCAATTGAAAAGAAGGAGTAATGCAAGAGCTTTCATAATATATAAAAATTATTTACTACAGACAAAAATTGAATGAGTTACACGGTATCATGTGATGTCACTACATGAAATTACATTTCATAATAAATCAGTTTGAAAAGTGCATGATAGTAGCTTTAGAATCGCACTAGAAATCACACAGAGGTTCGATCAAAGTTGGGAACTGAGAAAGAACGTGGCATGCGCAGGAGCAGACGTTTGTACCCCACTTTGCGCAGATAGCGCGGAAATGACTGAGCGATATTTTAGCCAAGTTTCAAGTCTTGGCCATGAACGCTTATTATATTATGAACAATCCAACTTACTGCGTTTATTCAGGCTTCTTCTTGTTCATTGCGCAGAGTTGCAATGAAATGGGAGGATAAAAGGTATCATAACTCAAGAATGGTTGACAATAAAATGTTGAAACTTGAAATGCAGCTAATTTAATAGTGAAGGTATAGATTGACGAAAGGGGGGAAAAAGAAGGAAAAAACCCCACAAAATGGTCGATTCCCCCCTTAAGACACAAACTAACGTGCAGTCATACTCTTCCCACCCAAATTGCCTTAAGACACAAACTAATGAATGTGCAGTCATACTATTCCTCCATTTCATTATCTCTCTCAATTCCCTGCTTCACTAGGAAGCGTCCGCTCAGCAGCTTTCCCAGTAGTGACGAGGAAGATGCAGAGCCGATGACATACGACGAAAAGCGTCAGCTCAGCCTCAACATCAACAAGCTGCCGGCTAAACGTTTGGGGGAGGTGGTGCACATTATACAAGTGAAGGAACTAGCTCTCAAGGAGCAAGCCCTCAAGGATAGCTCGCCAAACGAGATTGAGATTGACTTTGATACGCTCAAGGCCTCCACTCTGAGAGATCTGGAGAAGTACATTAATAATGTGCTCAAGACAAAGAGACCAGCCTGTGAGTCTGTTGTGTGTGTTTTATACACGCGGCACATTCAAATATTGTTATTTAATATTAATTAATTTAGTGGCAAGTGAATTATTACCATCTTAATTGAAGTAGTTGCCCCTGTGGACATTCCTAAATGAAATGCACTACATTGTGTCGTTGTTACACTTTACAGATATAGTATTTCCTTTCCTAACCCACCCAATTATCTACTTATAGGTGTCAAGATCAAATTCAGGCTAATTTTTTTAAAAATTTACGGGCTTGATGAATCTTGACCAAACTTGGTAGGCAGATAGCAAGGGAAAATGCACTAAATTTTTGAAAGGTCGTGGCCAGTGACGTCAGTTATAAATGTTGTTATGTGCTTGCTTATGTTGTGTTGTAGACCAAAAGTCTAAAGCCCCTGCTGCCGTGGAGAACAAGGTGGCGTCACTTGAGAAACGTCTGCAAGTTGTACGGGGCAAGTTAGGAGGGAAGACCAAGCAGAAGGGCAAAGGTAAGGAAGATACTTCATGTTACTGATGTCTGAGCCTAGGCTAGCAAGGTAGTGGTGTGCATGATACAGTTGATAGTCAGTTATCCGAACATATGGGACCGGAGGGATAGGATAGATGAAATGTTCGGGTAACTGAAATCACGCCATTCTTCACAAGACCACAGGTCTTGGGAGTATCCTGGATATTAAAGGACGCTCCTTTTTCTCTTTTGAGTAGGTCTAGCCATGCTCTCTACTTTGAGATAGAGTGAGAGGAATTGAAAGAAACTTCTGGCAGAGCTTCCATGTTGGATAAATGTAAACATTCGGTGTGTGCATGCGCAGAGGAATTTTTCCCGCAGAATGAAGAATGGGGGGAAAGCAGCCAGCATGGGCAGGGCTTCCTAGCGTTCGGTTGACTGATGTGTTAGATCCTACTGTATTTTAACTTTGTGAGTGGCTACTGATTAATAACTGGAAATGCTGAAGCACAACTGAATTATCTTTTATTGAAATAAAAACTTTCAATTCAGTCTACATATGATAACTATTGGAAGGGCAGTTGCTATTGTGCAAGTTCAATATGACAATTGATGGTAGAAAAAGGCTAATCTTTGAGGAACTCTTTCTGGACGATCCTATGTTTGAAGCTTTTTCTTGCCAGGGAACTGGAACAACTCGGAATCCCCATTGCCTTTGGGAAAGAAAGTGCTCCTGGGTGGACTTCTTTGCTGCAAGTTATATTGTAGACTTCAATGAACCAAAGCTTGCTGTATTTGCCTTCTAGCTACACTCCGACTAGCCGGACTATTCTAGCTGTTTATTGGACATGGTCGCAGCTGGAGGTGGGGTTATTATTGAGGGGACACTTCTCATTACAAATTGAGACTGAAGTACATGGGCACTAGGAGAGATGGTTCCTAGTAGAGGATATATTTCAATACTGTTCACATGTACATAATTTTTATTAAGCACACCAAGTAGGTGGTCAATGGGTAAGAGTTTTACCTTCGCCATATTGTTCTAAAGTCTGTGTACTACTACTGCCACCATTTTTTCACAGCAAAGATGTCATGTGATATAGTCAAATGCAGCTACCGTAAACTCTGGTTGTTTAGCGCTCCGCTTCTAACTCTAGTGTTCAAGAAAATAAGCACCTACTGGAATAGATGCCTAACACGATTGCTAAACAATGCACTTACAGTTATTAAACAATTTTTTAATATTAGACTGGACCAACGGAAGAGCTAGTCTTCAAACCAGTCAAAGAAGGAGCTATTCACTCAAGCCAGACTAAGAAAGAGTCAGATTTTCAAACCATATTAAAAAGGAGCAAGACTCTCGAGGTGAACTAGGAGCTAGCGATGGTCTCCTGAGCATACTTCGAAGTATGTTCATGTGTACAGACTATTTGAACATCCTAAGGTGAAAAGCTCCATTAACCAATTATGTGAACAATCTTGTGACAGGCTTGATATTGGCATCTATCATGAGTCAGATGTGCAACTGTTGGTTATATTATATAGTGTTTTGAAACTCATAGGCCAAGCAGGAGGAGTTCATTAGTAGACTGGGGGAAAGATTAGGAGTGTAAAAATGATCAGCAAGAAGCTTGCAGGAAATCATAGACAACTCGAGACAATTGTTGCAAATATTAAGCGTAAAAGCCATGCACCAATGTTTTGTGAACTTTGCAACAAGGTATTCGAGTGTGCATAACCGTTAGTTGTTTCAAAGAGTTTTCGAGGCCAGCGCATTCACAGAGATACTGTAAGGATGCCTAACAATGACGGTTTGTAACGACGTGATAGGCAAACTCTCTGTGCGCTAAACATCAAGAGGCTTGACAACCAGAGTTTACGATGCTTTGATAAGGAATGTCACTGTGGTGCACAATTAATTTTCCATTTCCCTTCATGTCCAGGTTCTGGTCTGCCAGGTAGTGGCGGGATGTCAGTTGGCATGGACCCCAAATCTTCTCGGCTAAGTGCCAGCTCAAGCTCAAGCTCTGAAGACTCGGACGATGACGATGATGACTCAAGCTCATCTGGTTCGGGATCGAGCACCAGCTCTAGCAGTGATTCCGATCAAGGTTGATAGCCTGCTAACATTCACCATTAACGACTACAACTTGAAAACAACAATGTCATAGACACAGTGCAAGGGAAGAGAGAGAGAATGAGACTCCTCCTCTCCCTCTCTCACTTAGCCTACGATACAAAACCGGGTCAGTAATTTAATTAGGGAATCGGCAACCGACATGTCATCAGCATTTTAACTTTTTGGATTTTAGGAGCCAATCTCCATTTATTTATGTGTTCTCCCCTCTCCCTCCCACAAATTAGATTAATGTTTATCCCACAAACTCTGCGTTACTTAACTTATGTATGTATAACCTATTTTTTGTATTTATATGGCATTCATTATCTCGATTTGATAAATGACACATAACAATGTCAAACACTTCATCTAATTTCTCATGAAGCTATATCACAATCTCACCAACTTATATCGTCTTGACGTGATTACCTTGTCTTTGAAACATGTCGTATATAATTTCATCTCTTCAAAATTGTTACAACTAGGAAGGTAGGTAGAGGTTTGCTTGCTGGTTATGCTCTGAGTAGAGAAATGTCCTCCTTGACTCAGGACAACAACATTAACAACAAACATTCAACAGTTTCATTTTTCCTTTTCTTCTCGTAGATCACAAGAAGAGCAAACCTCTACCTGCCATTCCAAATAAGGTTAGAAATACTATTAACTATATCTGTATAATTAAATCAAAAACTGTACTCTAATTAATATCGTCAGCCTTCGAATGCTTCTTCGGTGGTACGGACTTTGACATCTCAAACAATGGCAGTTTCGGCGTCTGCTGTGCTTGGTAATTATGAGGCTGCACCTCCTGTTGCCCTGGTAACCAAGCAGGCTGTCAAGAAGCAATCGGCTGCTTCTATTTTATCCTCCTTTACATCCTCACAACCCCAAAAGTCATCTGTCACCAAGCCCACCTCATTGGCAGTGCTTCCCCAGAGAAGTTCCCCTGTCTTGGAGAGTCCTGAGCAAGAGCGTCCAAGAGGACGAGGTTTGGTCGATGGGACAGCTGACTTGACAAAAAAGGCACTACCCTCTACCAAGACGAGTTTTGAACACTTCAAGAGGCAGGCCATGGAAAAGTCTGAAAGGGTTAGGAATTTTTATGGCTTAGAGTGTTCTAATGTCATGAGTTGGTACATACATGTCATGAGTTGGTACACAAAAAAACAACTATTCAATTTCAAAATATTTAGCAGTGTCCAATTTGGGACTATGTTGAGGGAGATGATGGTAGCACAACGTGTATGTTGCCTTAGTCAGTGAAATAGTCGCTTTAATAACAGATAGTGTTTACTATCTATGCCTGCTTAAGAATGGTGTGTACCAACTTAGTTAATGTGGTGAGTGTAGAGACTGCAACACGATGTGTATGCTAGTATTCGTGCACTTTGTTATTTGATGCTTGTTCTAGCCTTTGCACGGTGTATATGTGTCATGGAAATTTCTCCTGCTTGATGCTTAGTGTTTCTCACTCGTCGCATTCTGCGTGTTCTACAATTGTCTGTCCCAATACACAATCTCATCAATCTGTACCGAGTCCTCATTAGGCACACATTTTGTTGTCTGAAGTTTTAACTTCTCAAATCTGTATGTTTTGGCTTGAATATGTGCATTTAACTTGTTGGAATTGGACGTTTTTGAACATTTTGAGGAAAAACTGTCTGAAATCGCTTTCTTTTCAAAATGGGCAAATTAGCTTACTTTTCGACATTATGGAACAGTTTCTACTCTTTAAACGATAGAAAACGTCTTTTGGTGAGACATCTCACTTTTAACCAAAGGAAGCTCTATTTTGGCTCTATTTTGCTCCAATTGAGACATTTTTGAGCATTTTGAGGAAAAACTGTCTGAAATGCTCATTCTTGTCAAAATGGGCATATTAGCTTCCTTTTCAACAGTATGGAACTGTTTCTACTCTTTAAACGACAGAAAACAGCTTTTGTTGAGAAATCTCCCCTTTTTGACCGAAAAAATCTCCCTTTTACTCCAATTGGTTCTTTTTTTCTTATGTATGATGAGATTCTTGAGTGTATAGTAATAGTACCTGCCTGCCTCGTAGGTGAATCACAAACTTGGTGGGCTTGAGTTCTCAAAAGTTCCTAAAGGACATGGTAGTGGTATGATCTTAGTCACCATGTGAATATTTAACCCCTCGAAAACACTCATCTCGGTTCTTATGTCTTGCTAGATATTTAGCTGCAAATTTATTAGTGGTTGTAAATGGAACTATATTTTCTTTACACAGGAGAGGCAGGCTAAGGAGCACGAAGAGCTCAGAAAACAGCTGCTTCAACAGGCAGATTTAGAGAAGAAAAGGCAAGCAGCAGAGAAAAATACACCCGTGTCCAGGTATATTATTCAGTGGCTCAGAACCATTCATGTAAACTTTAAACTTTTGGTGTAAGCAAGCATTAACATTTTCTTATGTTAAAATGTGCTATCGTTCTCGAATAGAGAGGTTTTGAGCGCTGACTCAGCAGCTTCTAGTCCTGCTGGTGACGAGGGTGAATCTGTGGACGGACGAGGGGGAGAAGAGGGAGCTAAGGCCAAGAAGAACAGACTCAGGGAGGAGCAGAGACAGAGGAGGAAAGCAGTAAGTAATTGATTTTGTGTGGATCCAGAGCTAGAATGTTCATTTGTAGGCAGATTCATACAAGGCATGCCATTTCATTTGTGTATATATGCAACTCGTAATAATGATGACGATATTTTTCCCACAGTTGAAACAGGAAATTGATATGACACATCAGATGGATATCATGAATGAGTTTGAGAGAGACACTTTCTTGTGAGCAGTGCTGAGTTAGGTGTCCAATCATAGCAACTGCTATGCAAAACATTCACATTCGGACTGCATGACCTTTGGACCACTGATACAATGTTATTACAGTACTTGGTGTTTTTCTCTTTGTAATGTATGTATGTGTATTGTACACTGATGTTGTTTTGTTCCATGTAAGTATATGGTCTGAATATTTTATGACTGTATGTTGTTTGTCTCTGTGCTGTAATATTGTTCTTTTTTGTCTGTGTGCAAGTTCGTTGATTCATTATTTAATATCAACATATTTATAATGTTTCTGATATGTCTTGGTAATTCACAGCAAGCATGGTTTTTAATACAAGCGAAAACCCACCACTATTTCTGGTCTCTTTGGAAAAGTTTCAATGCCCAAAATTAGCAGCTTGATGAGTATGGGGTCACCACCACTGGATTGAGTAATGAAATGTGCTGGATCCAATCTGGGCGAGCTAGTGTAAAAGAAAGGTAATCCGCGGAAATTTCAGTTCCATTCTGGAGTCTGAGGATCTGGTGACCACACTGGGAGGTGGTAACTGGATCAAGGATTCTGTGACCCCACCGACCCAGGCAAATCTCTTATCCTCGGCATGACTAAGTAACGAGTTTGAGGAGGGACACCTCTGCCATCAGCGACTAAGAGCTCCACTCGGTGTCCACTTGCTATATACTTCTTCCAGAATTTAGATAGCTGACTTTATGCAACCATAGATTGTAGTAACCCTCTGGTAGCTTCTGGCTCCACAAGGTAAAATTCTTCAAAAAATCAAATTCTGTTTTGCTATGAAGTATATCTATTGCAAATCATGATATTATACTACTTCTAAAGGTCTGAATTTGCATGAGAAAGTACCTGGCGGTGAAAACACACCCAACCTCCATTTTCTTGCCATTTTTTAGCTCTGACTTTTAAATTTACTTTCCCATAATTAGAAAAGCATGCTCTTTCAGATGATGCAATCAATAATACTCTGAACCCTTCTAGAAGGAAGCCTTTGAAATAAGTTTACCTCGCAATTTATATGCGCTATATGGGGCTACGTGTTCAAGTTTTTGTTCAAGTTTTTTACTAACCTTCAGTGATCAAACAACAAAGGACAGTGAAGATTTGCCCTCCACATATAAAGTTCTGTTTGTCTGGTCCTGTGAAATTTCATGAAGATAAGACCATGTCAGTTGGCCTTTGTACTTACCCGTTCTTACGCTGTGAAGACTGTGGTGCTGTTATACTGGTATCCCTTTCTGTACAGTTGACGGATTAATCGTAAAATCATATTTGCTAACAAGTGCATAGGAGGAACTCGCAGTTCACTCGAAATCTTCTGTGCCATGCTTGACTTGCCTTCACCAGTTTCCCAACAATCATACAGGGATCATGCAATGGTTATCAATACACATTGTATTGCACAAGCTAATAAAAGTATGTGTCAAGCCCGAAAAGAAGTTCGTGAATGCTGTGATGCGATGCAGTTGTTGACATTACTATCAGTTCCGCTGGTACTTGGCAGAGGTGTGGTTTTTCCTCCTTATACGGTGTTGTTTTTGCAATTGAGCACGAGTCTGGTAAAGTAGTTAGACTATATACCAAGTTTTATCTCGGCATTGTTCTGGTTACAAGTATATACTGGGACAAACGTGATCACAAGAGCGAGAAGTACAAAGAGTGGAAAAAGGAACATGAGTCGCGCTGTGAAACAAACCATGAGGGTTCAGCTGTGGCTATGGAACCGAAAGGGATATCCATGATGTTCGCCAGATCTCTTGACTACAAATTAAGGTACAAGTGTGACGGAGACTGTAAAACTCATTCCATTTTGCTTGACGAGAAGCCATGGTTCTGGTAAAGATAATAAGGTAGAAAAGGTTGACTGTGTTGGTCACGTACAAAAGAGAATGGGAACAGCCCTGCGCAATCTCAAGAAAGAATGAAGAGGTGAAAAACTTTCTGATGGAAAGACAATTGGAGGAGTTGGTAGACTTACTACTAAGGTAATTGACACTTCAGAATTACTATGGTCAAGCTATATATTAGAGGTTGCAAAGGTGATATATATTCATGGAATGATGAAATCTGTCCAAGCATCCCTACATCACTGCAATTCTACCGATGAAACTCCACATCACAACCTTTGTTCTCCGGGAAAAGATTCATGGTGTAAATGGCAAAAAGCAAAAGCTAATAATGAACCATTTCAACACACAAAAAAGAGCCAATCCCTGCAGCCTTAGTTAATCTTCTAAAGCCAATCTACAAACGCCTAGGCAGCAAGGACCTACTCGTGAGGTGTGTTGGGGGATACACCCAAAATCCTAATGAATCATTACATGCAATTGTTTGGAAACTTTGTCCCAAAGAATTATTCTTATATAGGCAAATTGGCTGTTGATACTGCATGTGCCTGTCTTCAACAATGGTATCTCGTCCCTCAAGAATGTGTCAGAGAGCCTGGATCTTCAGCCATCTAGGCGTTGCGAACTCATTTTACGGTCAAGAGACTAGAGCCGTATCAAAAAGAGTGACTACAAAGTCACAGATCACTACAAGGATCTACGAAGAGCATCTAGAGCGAAATGCAAGGGTTACAATGACAAGCATGGTGAAGAGGAAGGGGTACTCTATAGTGCAGGGGCTGTTGATGTCACAGCGGGCCCAGGACCAAGTAAAAGAGCAAAAAAACAACCAACTTAACTAACATTATAGAAAATGTTTTTACTTTTAGAGTATGTTTATGTATGTATTCCTTGTGTTTGGTATGTATACGTCTAACCAATGGAAAGTTATACTCTTACTATATATATACTACTAGGGGTATATTGTTATGTGATTTCCCAAAATATATAGGAAAATCATAATTTTCTTGGGAAAAATCTTAAAATATGATTTTACATATGAATTGTCTCAGTGAGTTCTGTGATATCCTGCTCTAAAATAGCAGCTAAAATATATATAATAGGGAAGTATACTTGTAAAAAAATCAAGTTCACGGCGTTGGAGATTGCATAAAAAGGCACGAGTATATACATCATACCTGAACAAACAAAGCAGGATATATAATTATCACGCTTCAGTCATTGTCTTATCTGTGTGTAATGGTATATACTCAAAATCAACCACAGGATCTTCCCAATTTAGAATATTCCTTGAAGAAATGACTCTATTTTGTACTCAACTCCCATTTTCGCAGCGAAATTTATCAACCCACACCCACTTTTCCTGTTAAAATTTTATTTAGTCCTCAAAGGTGAAATGTCCAACATAAACTCACAGTAATTACGGATTTTTTTAAAGAAAGTGCTATTTCTACCCCCTAAACCATAAATTGTAAGCCCTCTGGAGACGGGTAACAAATCTCTCTGGAGTGAACTTGATATATAGCTCAAAAGATAGGTCTCTCTGTGTGCTCTCTTTTGATACTAAAATATGTTTCATAGGATAACTATAGGCAAGTTACTAGACCCTAAAGTGGAGCGACCTCAAAAACCTGCATCCCAAAGTCCCCATCCTCCAGATTGCTAAGTTTGAAATTGGTAAGAGTGGCTAGAGGAATTTTCAACGCCCTCAATTTTGCACCCACGCGCTTGACCACGTAATACATTTTTAACGCTTATTGAAAAGGGTGATTGAATGCTCTAGGGCTTCCAGTAATTTCAGCTCTTTAGCTGTGAATTCTACCTTTGAATTCTACCTTTCACACCATGAAAAGGAGTCAATATGTCTGTAGGGATTAATAGTCTGTATTCAAAGACATCTGCCTGCTCACTTAGCTAACCAGCAAAAAGATGTATGGAAGAATATTCAATTTGTATGAGTGGTCATAAAACATAAAATACTCTCCTAACTTTAAAACACTGGTAATATGCTCCATGAAAATACTCCATGAAACACTATTTAACTCCACACAGTAATCTACCTGGGAAGTATTCCTTCAGCGAGAACCATATATAGGATCTGCATTACCAAATCCCCCCCAGATTTTGTACAGGAGTTCAGTGGGCATAAATAGTTCAATGCCATTAGGTCGATATAAACTGGATCTCTGCAGGACTTTTCGTAAATAGATTTGTAAACTCAATCCAGGAAGGTCAGTATCTGAGCTCTTCTCACAAAAGCCAAATTCACTTTCAATTAGAATCTTCTGGTAGGCTATACTTTCTAAAAGCCTTTGAGAAAAATTGAGAAGGGATATTGACCTATAGTTTGCTGCATCACTTTTGTTACCATAGACTGGACAAATCTTGTGGATTTATTGGAAATGTAGTGGTTTATGCTAAATTGCGACAACTGGTTCACCTGCACAGCCATTAACAACAAACCTACTAAAATCCGTCGTAGCCTTTATGTGAAAGGACTCCAAAAACTTCAAGGTGCATCTTGCTTATTTGCTCATGTGGGGATGAAAAATCGAGGTAACTGGGCTTCACTTTGGAATAATTTCAAACCAGATATCACATGCAGTTTCCATTATGCCAGTCCATGTCATTATGTTTTGTACAGCTTTACCAGGTCTTGGTGTAAGCCTGTCAATATGGCGCTACAAACACATCAAGTTCAACTTCGGGTTAACACATATTCAGAGTCAACCTCTGCTACGGCCAATCTCCAGCACGGTAAGTGGGAGACCAGATGTTTGGAGAAAGTGTGGGAAAGTGTTCTCAGCGTCTATCCTACCAGCAAAGGAAATAAAGGGCAGTCCATGGGAGACTACACATACGTACACGTACACTTCAAACCGCAAAGACATCCTGAGCTGCACGAAACACATGGAACCTTGAACTCAACCTAAATAAATGCTCTTTGATTCACTTTCATCCTAAGCACGTCACATGATGAAGTACTACATAAGAAATACTCCAATAGTGTCGAAGCAACTTAGCCACTCAAATTCTATTGCAACCAAGAAGCTATTATATACTTCCCTCGTTAGGCCTAAACGAACATACTGCTCACCTGTCTGGAGGCCCCACTTGATAAAATATATTAACCTGAGAGAGAATCCAACGACGTGCAACGAAATTCATTTTGAATGACTATTCCAAGAAGTATAAAGATGGTCTAATTGCTCTCAACATCCTGCCTATAATGATGATATATGACATCACCTTAAGTTCTTCATAAAGAACCTAAAAAAAGCTTATGTCACCTTCTCTGCAACCAACACAAGGTCTTCTCATATGCACAAGCTTCTACCATCTAGATCAAATAACAATGCATCACGACACTTCTACTTTAACAGAATTCCGAGACTCTGAACTCGCTATTGCATATTGATTTAAACCTATCCATCGCCACTATCAAGCACTCTCTCTATGATATTTTCTGGGATCACTTCATGTCTAATTTTGATGAAACTATTCACCTTTCATTTCTCATGTCCATGTTCTAAATGTATGTCCACACCACTTCCATCCCGATCACTTTCACCATAAATAATCTAACCAGGCTGCCAGTATTTATTATTGGTATGCCTTCAGTACATGAACATATGTCATCCCTTACTTGGTCACCTCCATAACATATCTGTATTGTACAATCATTATCAAATCAAACCAAAGCAATTAGGTAAAGGAACGGGAACAGGAAGTCGTGCACACGGTGCAGGATGTCTTGCACACGGTGCAGGATGTCTTGCACACTACACCGACCAAATACTGCACGCTACACCTGCACAAGGCACTATAAACAACATTACTATGGACCCACCATACGAGTGCAAGTGCACATGCCGCAACTGAGGTTTTCTGGCAACTATAAAAAGCGAGGGAGAAAGTCGTATTTCAACTCATTAAGAAATTTGGCTCATCAATTCTACAAACTATCACTCACCATCTCACGAAGTTTATCTGACACAACTGCATGCTACAGTAAGTAATGAGTTATATTACGTAGTTAGTTAGTTTTATAATGTAGCAAGTAGGTTTAATATGTCCATGTCACGCATTCACTAACTCGGGGATCATTCCTGATGTAGGCAACAATATTTGGAAATTGGTATATACAAATACTTCCTAGTACGGCAAAAAACTGGAAACTTGTTGTTAAACTTGGTTTTATATTTTATAAACAGATCCAAACTGCCCTTGTGGACCCAACTGCAAGTGTGCTGCTGGCACATGTCCCTGCATTAAAGCGTGCCCTTGTTCACAGTCAGGTGGATGCAAGGGAGCAGACTGCAATTGTGGAGCCAACTGCAAGTGTGCTGCTGGCACATGTCCCTGCATTAATGTGTGCTCTTGTTCACAGCCAGGTGGATGCAAGGGAGCTGACTGCGAATGTGGAGCCAACTGCAAGTGTGCTGCTGGAACATGTCCAGAGCCAGGTGGATGCAAGGGAGCAGACTGCAAATGTGGAGCCAACTGCAAGTGTACTGCTGGAACATGTTCCTGTGGTAAAGCGTGCCCTTGTTTACAGCCAGGTGGATGCAAGGGAGCAGACTGCAAATGTGGAGCCAACTGCAAGTGTACTGCTGGCACATGCCCCTGCATTAAAGTGTGCCCTTGTTCAGAACCAAGTGGATGCAAGGGAGCAGACTGCAAATGTGGAGCCAACTGCAAGTGTACTGCTGGCACATGTCCCTATACAAAGTGATAGAGAACACAATTTTTATATAGCCTATTGATGTGCATTTATTGCTTGTGATAATTCAAAAAGAGATATTTGTTTTCCGACATGCAATGCTCGTCAGTGGCTTTTATGCAAGGGGGACGATGCAAATTGGGTTTATAAAATTAAGGTGGGACAGACTTGTGAGGGAGAGGAACTCTGTCCAATGCTGTCCAATTCACTCCTTGAGAGGAATTCTGAATCTGAGTACAGCGAAAAATCATCTTTTGAAAACAATGTGCTTTGGGAGATTTAGCATATCATTTATCTTTGATTCAGTGTAGTGTAGCCATAGGGAGGTGATCTTCTTTTATTTTTTTGTCCTTGTTAAAAAATACCGAATAGCTGCATGCTTTTCTGCACATAGAGAATGTTGGTTAGCCATTTAATCAGAGTGAAATAATAAATGCACAAATGAGAAAAAGCTGCTATATAATAATGCACTAAACAATTGAGATTCAGATTGAAATAATAAGCTAAGGGGGGGACTATACCTCAAAACCACAAAAGAGTTGTACCTATTTCTAATTGCCATAACCTTTTTTCTCTTTCGTCTATACAGGTAATTATGGTACCAAAGTCTTTGTTATTCTGTGTGTGTTTTTATAAAATGTTAAATATCTCTATAGATAAATTTTCTCAGAAGATACATGCAGAAACATCGAGGTGACTCCAAGATATTTGTGGCAGACCTAGCTGCCTAACGATTTGAAGTCAAATACTCATAATTGGTGTGTGACTTGCTAAGGAAGGTCTCAGTGATTTTCATGGACCAAAGTTACCATATGTAGTCATGTTGATTAGTTACACACTACAGAGTCTGAAAAACTGGTAAAAACTAGAGGTTACCTCTTCTAACCACCAACTCTTGGCAATCCTTGCAGTAAACAAAAATTTGATTCATGGAAATCACAGAGTACTAAAAGAGCTCTCAAATGACATACACAGGGGGGGAAATGAGCAAACAGTTTTAAAGTTATGCTCGCCACAAAAAATATTTCCATTAATTGTGGGAATAAGCAGTCCAAGTTTGGAAAACGAAATGTTTGAGTTAGCAGTGAAATAACTTGACAAAATATGTTCTTTTACAAGTTTTAGCAATTGCCTGATCTGTTTTTTTAAACTTCCATGACTTTCTTGAGTTTTTCTGTGCCTCTATCTACATGTAACAAAGAAAAATATGATGAAAATTGTTATAATTAGTACGAGATGTACATGTGGAACTTTCTTTACAGCTGAATGTTTGTACATGTCAAAGAAAAGTATGATGAAGTAGGTCCAACATAACTTAGAAATGAAGCATCCTATGTCTCTAAAACTTTGGAAATAGCAAGTAGATAGATGCAACAATAGTTTGAACTTAAAATATAATAATCATAATTTTTTCTTTTCTTTCCACAGGGCGTGTGTGTTGTGGGGGGACTGTATGTCAGCACCACCTAAGTATTATAAATCGCCATAACTTTTAATTGTAAACACTCTATGCAGGTAATTTTATTCCCTATTTCCTAATGATATGTTGAATGTCTCTGCAGGCATATTTTCTCGGAAGATCCATCAAGATCCCTAAAAATGTTGACCTAACTTGTCATAACTGCCCTAATTATCAAGACCAAAGTCCCAGATTTGGTCAGCTGATAGAGGAGGCCCTAATCGGCAATACATGAACAGATTATCAATAAATGTTGTTGTTTTTGAGTGGCAGGCCAACGCTTTGGGAACTGGAAAACACCAGGGAAAATCCCAAGCTTCACCACTTCAAATCACCATAACTTGCTAATACTTATAGTAACTAAAAAGTTGGCACATACATTAAGCAGATAATTAGACGAGCTATCCAGTGATATAAAAATTATAATTGTTTAGTGAAGTGTAGGAAAGTTATGAGGTTTACGGCAAAAAAAACAAGATATTTTTGGTGAAAAAATGAGAAAAATATAGTTCAAGTTAGGGCAAATATCATGCAAGATGTGTTCTTTTTGTAGTTCTTGATCTGTTACATGGACAAAAAAACAGTTTGAAAGAAGAAGTAAAAAAAAGAAGGGGGGGGGGGAAAAAGTCTATTTTTTTAACGTATAGCCCCCCCCCTTAATAGTCCCCCCCCTTAATAAACAAAACAAAAAAAATTCCCAAGACCAAAAATAATTAACAACTAAACTAGCCCATCCCTACACAGACACTCCATTCGCCCTCTGAGCAGCCACCTCTAAAAGGTGCAAACAAAATGTTGAGATTTGGTGTGCACAAACATCAACTGACAATCATCAAAGACACTTGTTGATGTTTGCTATAGTGTGGTAGCAAAACGCACTGACCCTCCCCCAATACTTATTCCTGCTCCACACAGAGTGTGCACAGCAGATGACACCTTATATATCCTGACACACAAACTAACATACTGCTCACCTGTCTGGAGGCCCCACTTGATAAAAGATATTAACCTGATAGAGAGAGTCCAACGACGTGCAACGAAATTCATTTTGAATGACTATTCCATGAAGTATAAAGATCGTCTAATTGCTTTCAACATCCTGCCTATAATGATGTTGTTGGAGATATATGACATCACCTTCTTCATAAAGAACCTGCTTTGCATGCAAAATTTGTTCTAAAGACTGGTCCTCTGACTATTCCCTCTTACGTTCTAATCTAAAACTCCCTACACTCTCCTCTCGTCGTCTCAACTCTCAACTCATACTTCTCTTTAAGCTTTTGCATAATTACATTGACTTACAAACCTCACTGCCTGCACATCAGCCTCCTCCACCTTACAACATTAGATCATACCACCCCCTCAACTTTACTTTCATTTTCCCTCGTACTCAGTCTTTTAATGTATCTTTTTTCCCTTCTGGTGGAATGCTCTTCCGAACAATATTAAGGAATCCCGTTCTCTTATATAGCTTATTTAAACATTACATACAAACAATTTCATAACATTCATAATGTATTTGTGTACTGTGTGCTCTTTGCATTAGCCAGTGGCATGTATAAAAATAAAAATTAATTTAAAAAAAATATGAAAATAAAATAAAATAAATAAAACCAGGTAAAGGAACGCAATCAGCAGGAACAGGAAGACGTGCACACGGTGCAGGATGTCTTGCACACTACACCGACCAAATACTGCACACGGCACTATAAACGTCACACAGCAACATTACTATGGACCCACCGTACGAGTGCAAGTGCACACGCCGTCGAGTGCAAGTGCACACGCCGTCGTGTGCAACTGGAGGTTTTCTATAAAAAGCGAGGGTACTTCAGGTTGGCGTCAACTCGTTATGAAATTTGGCTCATCAATTCTACAAACTATCACTCACCTTCTCACGAAGTTTATCTAACATGGCTGATTCTGGAACTGCATGCTACAGTAAGTAATGAGTTATATTACGTAGTTAGTTAGTTTTAATATGCCCATGTCACGCATTCACCAACTCTGCAAATAAGGTGGATCATTCCTGATGTAGGCAACAATATTTAGGAAATTGGTTCAACAAATACTTCCTGGTTTTTCCAGTGCCAAAAAACTGGAAACTTGATGTTAAATTTGGTTTTATATTTTATAAACAGATCCAAACTGCCCTTGTGGACCCAACTGCAAGTGTGCTGCTGGCACATGTCCCTGCATTAAAGCGTGCCCTTGTTCACAGTCAGGTGGATGCAAGGGAGCAGACTGCGGATGTGGACCCAACTGCAAGTGTACTGCTGGAACATGTCCCTGTGGTAAAGCGTGCACTTGTTCACAGCCAGGTGGATGCAAGGGAGCAGACTGCAAATGTGGAGCCAACTGCAAGTGTACCGCTGGCACATGTCCCTGTGGTAAAGCGTGCCCTTGTTCACAGCCAGGTGGATGCAAGGGAGCAGACTGCGTATGTGGAGCCAACTGCAAGTGTACTGCTGGCACATGTCCCTGCATTAAAGCGTGCCCCTGTTCACAGCCAGGTGGATGCAAGGGAGCAGACTGCGAATGTGGAGCCAACTGCAAGTGTACTGCTGGCACATGTCCCTGTGGTAAAGCGTGTCCCTGTTCACAGCCAGGTGGATGCAAGGGAGCAGACTGCGAATGTGGAGCCAGCTGCAAGTGTACTGCTGGAACATGTCCCTGTGGTAAAGCGTGCCCCTGTTCACAGCCAGGTGGATGCAAGGGAGCAGACTGCAAATGTGGAGCCAACTGCAAGTGTACTGCTGGCACATGTCCCTGTACAAAGTGATAGAGAACACAATTTTTATATAGCCCATTGATGTGCAATTGATTCTTTATTGCTTGTGATAATTCAAAAAGAGATATTTGTTTTCCGACATGCAATGCTCGTCAGTGGCTTTTATGCAAGGGGGACGATGCAAATTGGGTTTATAAAATTAATTAAGGTGGGACAGACTTGTGAAATTTTTTTTATGTGAGAGGAACTCTGTCCAATGCTGTCCAATGCACTCCTTGAAAGGAATTCT